>JACXGI010001252.1:59019-98472 GCA_016801175.1 Esox masquinongy | reverse complement strand
TCTTTGGGTGATGTGCAGTGTTGTTTTTGCGCCAAACATACCTTTTGGAATTATGGCCAAAAAGTTCAACCTTGGTTTCATCAGACCATAACACATTTTCCCACATGCTTTTGGGGGACTTGATGTTTGTTTTTGCAAACTTCAGCCAGGCTTGGATGTTTTTCTTTGTAAGAAAAGGCTTCCGTCTTGCCACCCTACCCCATAGCCCATATAAAGAATACGGGAGATTGTTGTCACATGTAGCACACAGCCAGTCCTTGCCAGAAATTCCTGCATTTCCTTTAATGTTGCTGTAGGCCTCTTGGAAGCCTCCCTGACCAGTTTTCTTCTCGTCTTTTCATCAATTTTGAAGGGACGTCCAGTTCTTGGTAATGTCTCTGTTGTGCCATATTTTCTCCACTTGATGATGACTGTCTTCACTGTGTTCCATGGTATATCTAATGATTTGGAAATTCTTTTGTACCCTTCACCTGACTGATATCTTTCAACAATGAGATCCCTCTGATGCTTTGCAAGCTCTATGCGGACCATGGCTTTTGCTCTGAGATGCAACTAAGAAAATGTCAGGAAAAACCTACTAGAACAGTTGAACTTTATTTGTGATTAATCAGAGTCACTTTAAATGATGGCAGGTGTGTAATGACTTCTATTTAATATGAGTTTGAATGTGATTGGTTAATTCTGAACACAGCCACATCCCCAGTTATGAGAGGGTGTGCACACTTATGCAACCAGGTTATTGTAAGGTTTTTATTTTTCATTTTTCCCCCTTGAAGATTTCAGTTTGTTTTTCAATTGAATTGTTCAAACTATAGATCACATTAAAAGTGGAAAATTTCTGACATGATTTTTTTTGTGTCATTCTTTTACATCACAAAAACCTGGCATTTTAACAGGGGTATGTAGACTTTTTATATCCACTGTATGTAAGTAACATATGTCAACTTTATTTTTCTTACAAATATTTCCTAACATAAAATCAATGTACCAATGTACCATTTAAAATCTGTAATATGAGAGGATTGGTCTGTCTTAAAGCACTGGGTAGTTTTGGGTTATTTTTGGTAATTTTCTTTTCTTTTGGGTATTGTGGGGTTATTTTTGGTAATTTTCTTTTCTTTTGGGTAATTCTGGGTACATTTGGGTTGTTTAAAACAACTTGTTTTGCTTTCTTTTGTGTATTTTTTTGCTATAGTTTTGCACTTTGCTCTAGTATTGTAGGATTTTTACAGACTGCACTAATACTGTAATTTTTATCTATCCAGTTACTACCCAGCAAGTCATCACTGATTGCTAGCAACTACAGCTACACAGTTCAGAGCTAGCGTTGGAGCCTGCTGGTTAAAAAATACAATGAAATACAAAAGATTATAGAATACATGACTGCAAAATATTCCAGACAATTTCTTAGGGGGTAGATCACGGCCTCTCCAATTAGATAATTTGTTGTAAATAAGAAACACAGATTATGGAAGGCTCTCCCACAAGAGTATTAAAAGAGAGGAGACTTAGAAGTGACAGTATTTACAGCATTGTCTCACATGAAGATTGTGTCACTACATACCCGGATCAGAATCAAAGAGTTTTATTGCCAAGTTTCACAACAAACTAGGAATTTGTTCTGGTCCGTTAGTGCAGCAATTTTGTACAAAAGAAATAAAAACAAATAAGAATAGTGGGCTGAGCATAAAAACAGTAGACTGGGCATTAATAAATTATTAAAAATATACTAAAAAAATATTGAAGGTGCAAGATCAGACAGCCCTTTTGCTAAAACCACGTATTTACAGTAAAATATTGTCGGTAACACCATGCCAGAGATAGACTGGTAATTTTTTATTGTACTCCTATTCTACTCCTATATTTCTATTCTACTGGTAATTTTCTATTCTACTCCTAAATGTACCACACCTCAGGTTCACAATTGATGAGGTGTGGTACATTTAATTGAAAAAGATGCTATTTGACAAATAACCTGTTTTATTAAAGTTTTATATATCACGTCATAGGAATTTCTTAATTGACAATCTAGGTAGTCCTCACCCTGTTTCTGTCCATTCTCATTAGTTTAGTGCCTATAAACACAACTCATTGATCCATACAGGTACTACCTGTGTCTACAACTGAGGGACGACATGTTGTCCGGGCGTCTGCCCTGCTCCTTCGTGACCCACGCCCTGCTTGGCTCCTACACAGTGCAGGCGGAGCTGGGGGACTATGAGCCTGAGGAACATGGGTCTGACTATGTCAGTGACTTCCGTTTTGCCCCCAACCAGACGAGGGAACTAGAGGAGAGGGTGATGGAGCTACACCGCAACTACAGGTCAGGGCCTGACTGGTGCCGTGCTATCTCATCATTGTAAATAAAAAGCCTCCAGATCAGCAGTCTGCATAGGCTCAAATACACTAACCATTGTAATTTATAAGGATGGAACAGTTGATTTGTCCCCTAATCAAATGTTTAAGATACGGTTGCATCGATCTGAATCAAATGTATCATGTGTCAGACCAAAGATCGACACAAACATTACAAACGGCACTTAGAAAACCTTTTTTGCTTATGTAACTTTCTTTCAACCTTCCAAAATTACCTCTCATCATTTGTTGCAAATAGAGCATCCTCTATACAGCTCCAGTATGGACTGCTTAGCATGTAACTGTTTTGACAGTTATTGATCTACAAGTTGTTTTGTATACCTGCTGAATAATCGTATTAACTGTGTACTATGCACAGCTTTTGTGCAGATCACAAGAACTAGCTTATTCCTTATCTTGATCATATGACTGTGTGGCTCACTCAGCATGCATATTCTTGAAAGTTTATTAGTTAAGTGACAACACTTGTCATTGGTTAGGTTATTGTCAAGGTAAAAAAGTTAATGTTCTGTCCTTGAGAAAGGAAGTCAACCTTAATTGCTTCAAGGACATTCCTGAACAATAGAATCTATTTTCAGTCTGCTTACCTAGTAAAATTAGGGTAACAAAAAATGCTCTTTTGAAGTTTGTTTTACAAGAATGACAATAGCCTAAAACCCTAGAGAAAAAAATAATCTGGCCATACATGCTGTTCAGGGCTTACATTAGATTTTATTTAGATTGGTCACATTCACATGAATCAGCAGTGTTTTTCTTCAAACATTCAGTGGATGTACGTATATGGTAATTTGTCAAACTTTTGCAAACATCATCGAATGAGCTCTGACCAAAGTGGGAAAAGTATAGTCAAGCCCACACACACGCTCAAAGGTAATCTCTGACAGATCCATCTCTGAGTCCTTTGTTCTATTGGCATACATATTTTAATTTAAAATGGAAATTAAATGACTTTATGCAGTAAATCTTAGTACTATAAATGTTAGTACTGTAATTGTTAGTACTGTAAATGTTAGTACTGTAAATGTTATGACTGTAAATGTTAGTACTGTAAATGTTAGGACTGTAAATGTTAGTACTATAAATGTTAGGACTGCAAATGTTAGTACTGTAAATGTTAGTACTGCAGCACATTGAACTTAATCATATTAATTGGTTCTAATCAATCCGAATAATCAATAATAATCTAATCTAATAATCTAATCAATCTGAAAATTTCAAAGACAGCGATTCGTAAGAACAAGGTCAAGCAGCAGATATTGGGGACAACAAAGCTACTGACTGGCAGAGGATGAAAACGACTATCCACTGACCATGATGACCATCAACTCATTCGAATGTCACTCAACAACCGTAGGATGGCATCAAGTCACCTACAAAAAGAATGGCAAACAGCAGCTGGGGTGAAGTGCACGGCGAGGACGGTTCGAAACAGGCTCCTAGGGGCAGGGCTGAAGTGGTGCAAAGCTAGAAAAAAAGCCCTTCATCAATGAGGAGCAAAGAAGCGCCAGGCTGAACTTTGCAAAAAACCATAAGGATTGGACCGTAGAGTAAGGTCATCTTCCCTGACAAGTCACATTTTCAGCTTTGCCCAACACCTGGTCGTCTAAATAGACAGAGACCTGGAGAGGCCTACAAGCCACAGTGTCTCGCACCCACTGTGAAATTTGGTGGAGGATCAGTGATGATCTGGGGATGCTTCAGCAAGGCTGGAATCAGGCAGATTTGTCTTTGTGAAGGACGTATAAATCAAGCCAAGTACAAGGTTATCTTGGAAGAACACCTGCTTCCTTCAGCTCTGACAATGTTCCCCAACTCTGAGAATTGTTTTTTTTCCAGCAGGACAATGCTCCATGCCACACAGCCAGGTCAATCAAGGTGTGGATGGAGGACCACCAGATCAAGACCCTGTCATGGCCAGCCCCCAGCCCATTCTCCAAACGGTGTACTTAGCAATGTCAATGGGCGATAATACCTCTGGAATTTGATCAAGAGGAAGATGGATGGTCACAAGCCATCAAACAAAGCCAAGCTACTTGAATTTTTGTGCCAGGAGTGGCATAAAGTCACCCAACAGCAATGTGACAGACTGGTGGAGAGCATGCCAAGACGCATGAAAGCTGTGATTAAAAATCAGGGTTATTCCACCAAATATTGTTTTCTGAACACTTCCTTAAAAGTTAAAACATTAGTATTTTGTTGTTGAAAAGTGAATATGAATTTGTTTTCTTTGCATTATTTGAGGTCTGAAAACAATGCATCTTTTTTTTTGCATCTTGCATATTTATTTTGTTATTTTCTACAAATAAATAGTCTAAATGACAATATTTTTATTTGGAATTTCGGAGTAATGTTGTCAGTAATTTATAGAATAAAACAAAACTGTTCATTTTACTCAAACACATACCTATGAATAGTAAAATCAGAGAAACTGATAATTTTGCAGTGGTCTCTTAATTTTTTCCAGAGCTGTATTATGAAAGTTACACATAACTGACAGATTTTTTACCCTCAAACATGCAGTAGCCCTAAGTTTTTGTGCCTCAACCACTAATTCCCTTGACAAACTTGTTTACCATAACCTAAACACATTGTTACCAGACTTGAACAAGACAAATTGTTTTCTTAATTATAAGGGCTATTAGTTGTGTTGTGAGACGTCAAAGTAAAGATTCTGTGTTCTACCTTAGGGGAATGAGTCCAGCAGAGGCAGAAGTGAACTTTCTAGAAAATGCCAAGAAGCTTTCCATGTACGGTGTAGACTTGCATCACGCTAAGGTACAGTATGAGCTAGGAACAGATTTCCAAATTGTGTTTGTTTGTGGTGGGATTTGGTGGAGATGTGTGTAAAGGTTTAACAATTCTGGTGGGGAGAATAGGACCTTATGGATTTCCCATAAGAAAGAAATCTGTATTTGGCGTAGACGTTAGGTTTAGGGTAAATGTAACCATTTGGGTTAGAGTTAAAATTAGGATTAAGATTATGGGGTTAAGTTTAGGGAAAAAATCTTTCAATTTAAATCATAGTTTGGGTCCCCGCAAGGATAGCATATGTGTGTGTGTGTGTTGTGCGCATTTCTACATAATGGAAAATGCAATGCAGATGATAAAAACATAAAAATAGTCACAACTATTTTGATTTGATAGCCTGTTCCAACCTAACCGTAACCCTAGAGATCATATTACATTGTATCTGTCTGGATTGGATACATATGATAGTGACACAGACACTTCTTTGCAATCTACAAGCTTCTTTCGCTCCTGTTGCACCCTCTGTTCCTGATAGGATTCAGAAGGTATTGACATCATGCTTGGTGTCAGTGCGAATGGACTTCTAATCTACCGTGACCGTTTGAGAATCAACCGCTTTGCCTGGCCGAAGATCCTCAAAATATCCTATAAAAGGAGCAACTTCTACATCAAAATACGCCCTGGGGAGGTAGATGGACCGTATTACCTTATCTTTTCACATACATTATGCATCTTGTTAGAGATAGCACTTTACTATATGCTAACTCTGCAAAACTGTCAAAACTGTACACAGCAAATCTTACTCAGTGCCACAAAGCATGAAATATTAAAAAGGTAAACCTTTAGAGGAATCAATTGTTTTGTGTTTTTACCATAGTTTTTAAAGTATGGTTGCTGTGACCTGATGTGCCAATTGTCCTTTACTAGCTTAATGCTAGCCATTATTGAACATTATTGAATTGAATTCTGTTAAAGGGTCACTTTTTAATGTTATCTGTGGACTCAGCAAGCCATAGAATAACTGAACATAATGTGTTTCAATGTGGGCTGTTTATTCTGGTGGAGTTATTTGTTACTTAAAAAATTAGGGAGACGTGGCAAGTTTTGTGCTCTTGGAAATGGAGATGGCCTTCTGCTGCCATGCACTGACGTCAAAGCATGGTGGGTAGCTTATAAGGATATACTTTCATTAGTGACTTTGATTACTTGAAATGTTAATGTCTAATTTGGTTGGCTACGATTTTCAACTGCTAACATGATTATCTATCGAACGCTTTCGTCTGTTTTCTGCTTCTCAGGGTCTATGTACAGCTTATACAGAATGCTAATCTGACACTGATCTTCATTCAGGGATTGTATGATTGCTTTATGTAACCAGTTTTCAGTACTGCTGTTTGGTGTATGATACAGTACGGTGTCCTCAACTAATATTGGCACCCTTAGTCAATATGAGCAAAACGAGCTGTGAAAATGTTTTATTTATTTTTTATCTTTTTGATCTTTCATTCAAAATATTAACAAAAATATTAACTTTAATCTAAGTAAAACAATTGAAATAAAAAATTAGGTGTTCAAATACATAATAAAACAAACATTTTTCTCAAATGTGTGTGCCACAACTAGTCTCCCCTTCCCATTTAATGGAATACTTTGTTCAACCTCCCTTTGCCAAGATAACAGCTCTGAGTCTTCTCCTGTAATGCGTAATGAGGTTGGAGAACACATAGCAAGGGATCTGAGACCATTCCTCTGTGCAGAATCTCTTCAGATCCTTCAGATTCCGAGATTCACACTTGTGGTCTCTCCTCTTGGGCTCACCCAACACGTTTTCTATGGAGTTTACGTCAGGGGACTGGGATGTTCATGAAAAAACCTTGATTCGGTGGTCAGTGAACCATTTTTGTGTTGATTTTGAGTTATGCTTTGGAACATGCTGCTGGAAGATTCAACCACGGCCCAGTTTAAGCTTCCAGCTTTTTAAACTCCTCTTCACACCTTACCTGGTTATTTGGGCCACTGAAATCTAAAATGATTTGACAAAAACTGATGTTTAGCCAGGAACTGACTAGAGAAGTTGATTTAATTATGACCGTAATCTGCAAGTGGTGTACTTGGGCAGTTCCCTGCTAAAATACTCTTGCAATTGGGCCTGAAAATAACATTGTCTTATGACCCACATTAATTCTGTTTTGTTGAGAACACTCAGCAGTTTCTTTGCTTTAAGCAGTGGTTCCACACATACACTAACACAAACACGTTTTCATTCACTTCCTCGGTTCACTCCTTTTATCCCCCACTCATCCCCCACTCCTGCCCTCCACCCCCCAGTATGAACAATTTGAAAGCACCATCGGCTTCAAGCTGCCCAACCACCGGGCTTCCAAACGCCTGTGGAAGGTCTGCATTGAACACCACACCTTCTTCAGGTAGGCAGTTGCCCGTCAGGTGACACATGAAAGTACACGCGCACAGAAACACCCCACTGGACACCCTAAGCATCCCACAGAGCATGCTCTATTGATCGAACAACACTCAACACCTTCCTACGACACAGTTTAATTTTATCTTGTCAAATGTAGTTTAATCTATTTTGGCACTCTTTATATCTAGAGAAGCTAGACATGGATACCCCAGATCTGAGCCAATAACATGTTTTCTTGACATCAACATTCAAGAAGTGTTATAGATACTTTTGATGTATACTATGACTAAAATTGTCATTGGGTTGTGTTTACGTATGTGTTTACGTCTTACAGTAGGTAACATTAAACATGCATTCTGCAATTTTTACCAATGCTTGTGAAAGTGGCGCGGTCAAACAAAAAAGTGTCACAGAAAATTATGTACTGTCATATTTGTGCCCAATGTAATTGAAAAAGGTTTAGGTTTAGAACACTATAATCAAGGTACGAAATCTTATTTATTTATTAATCTTATTTATTTGAAAAATACACAGAAGGCAATTCTGGCCAAAATGTATAAGTTGAAGCACAAATCTAGAGCTCAATTTAAAATGTTTGTTAGGGTATTTGATTTTGAAATGGCAGTATCATATTCAAATCATATCCGCAAAACATTTAAAAAACTTCAAGGCCATGAAGGATACGCTCTTAGTGTGTCTTCTGTTAGCGTGTAATTGAAAATCTTATCATTATTGTGGCAAACTCTTTAAGTCTTCATAGTCAAACAGAGTTTTCCTATAGGTTGGTGTCTCCAGAACCCCCTCCCAAGGGCTTCCTGGTGATTGGCTCCAAATTTCGCTACAGTGGGCGGACCCAGGCCCAGTCTCGTCAGGCCAGTTCGCTGATCGACCGCCCAGCTCCACAGTTTGATCGATCAGTTAGCAAGAGGTATCTGCTGCCCCGCAGTGTGGATGGAGGTAGGTCCGGACTCACATACCATAATTACTATCACATATAATAATTATTAAATGAATATAATAATATAATAATATAATAATTATTATTCTCCTGCTTTGATGGTAGTTACAACCTTGTCTTATCATAGCAACTCCAAATTGGCTTGGTAGAGTCAAAGATCCAGCGGGAAGTTGAAGCAATTGCTGAAGATTAAACATCGTAAAGCTCTCACTGGGTCTGTCATCCACCCAATAATTTTGTTGCTTGCTCTTGGAAACCGATGAAGAGAATTGTGTTGGACCCAATGAAATGAAAACATGTTTTTAACAATTGCCACGCATATACAGAATGGCACTCGGATTAACAAGATGACTGTTGAAATCAGATTTCAGTGAATCCTTTGATGTTAATAATAGATTGCTGTTGAAAAATAAACTTAAAAAACTTGCCATTATTGTGATGTAGAGAGAGTTCTCAATAGAACTCAGTGTTATTCAATAAAAGCTCTAAATCGTAGAACCCAAAGCCAGTTAGCTAAATGAGAATCTAAACAAGGATTTATAATCAATATCAGAATGGGTGATGAACAGCAATCTGGTTCTATTTACCATTAAAACTAAGTGCATTGAGTGGAAATACAGTATCTCACAAAAGTGAGCACACCACTCACATTTTTGTAAATATTTGATTATATCTTTTCATGTGACAACACTGAAGAAAGAAAGAAGAAGACACTTTGCTACAATGTAAAGTAGTGAGTGTACAGCTTGTATAACAGTGTAAATTTGCTGTCCCCTCAAAATAACACAACACACAGCCATTAATGTCCAAACCGCTGGCAACAAAAGTGAGTACACCCCTAAGTGAAAATGTCTAAATTGGGCTCAAAGTGTCAATATTTTGTGTGGCCACCATTATTTTCCAGCACTACCTTAACCCTCTTGGACATGGAGTTCACCAGAGCTTCACAGGTTGCCACTGGAGTCCTCTTCCACTCCTCCATGACGACATCACAGAGCTGGTGGATGTTAGAGACCTTGCGCTCTTCCACCTTCCGTTTGAAGATGCCCCACAGATGCTCAGTAGGGTTTAGGTCTGGAAACATGCTTGGCCAGTCCATCACCTTTACCCTCAGCTTCTTTAGCAAGGCAGTGGTCGTCTTGGAGGTGTGTTTGGGGTCGTTATCATGTTGGAATACTGCCCTGCAGCCCAGTCTACGAAGGGAGGGGATCATGCTCTGCTTCAGTATGTCACAGTACATGTTGGCATTCATGGTTCCCTCAATGAACTATAGCTCCCCAGTGCTGGCAGTACTCATGCAGCCCCAGACCATGACACTCCCACCACCATGCTTGACTAGGCAAGACACACTTGTCTTTGTACTCCTCACCTGGTTGCCGCCACACACGCTTGACACCATCTGAACCAAATAAGTTTATCTTGGTCTCATCAGACCACAGGACATGGTTCCAGTAATCCATGTCCTTAGTCTGCTTGTCTTCAGCAAACTGTTTGCGGGCTTTCTTGTGCATCATCTTTAGAAGAGGCTTCCATCTGGGATGACAGCCATGCAGACCAATTTGATGCAGTGTGTGGCATATGGTCTGAGTACTGACAGGCTGACCCCCCACCCCTTCAACCTCTGCAGCAATGCTGGCAGCACTCATATGTCTATTTCCCAAAGACAACCTCTGGATATGACGCTGAGCACATGCACTCAACTTCTTTGGTCGACCATGGCGAGGCCTGTTCTGAGTGGAACCTGTCCTGTTAAATCGCTGTATGGTCTTGGCCACTGTGCTGCAGCTCAGTTTCAGGGTCTTGGCAATCTTCTTATAGCCTAGGCCATCTTTATGTAGAGCAACAATTCTTTTTTTCACATCCTCAGAGAGTTCTTTGCCATGAGGTGTCATGTTGAACTTCCAGTGACCAGTATGAGGGAGTGTGAGAGCAATGACACCAAATTTAACACACCTGCTCCGCATTCACACCTGTGACCTTGTAACACTAACGAGTCATATGACAGGAGGCAAAATGACTACTTGGGCCCAATTTGGACATTTTCACTTAGGGGTGTACTCACTTTTGTTGCCAGCAGTTTAGACATTAATGGCTGTGTGTTGAGTTATTTTGAGGGGACAGCAAATTTACACTGTTATACAAGCTGTACACTCGCTACTTTACACTGTAGCAAAGTGTCATTTCTTCAGTTTTGTCACATGAAAAGATATAATCAAATATTTGCAAAAATGGGAGGGGTGTACTCACTTTTGTGAGATACTGTATGTAGATGTACTGTATACGTTCTGTATTTTGGACCCACACATCAACTGTTCTAGTTATTTAGGCACGGATCTTGTCTCATCTATCAAATGCAGCCAAGAAAGCTTTAGCAGGGATGAAGCTGGCTGAAAAAAGAGTAGCAGACCTTGCCCTTAACAAGACTTTTAAAGTAGAGGGAGACCTGCTGCATCACTTTTATTTTCTGAGAATTATTATTGGGAGTCCCAAATGTCTCTTCATTCAAATATGATACAGCCCAGACACCCATACTTACCTAACAAGGTCTGCCAACAGGGACTTTCTTGCAGTCTCCATGCAAGCCTAGAAGATATGCAAGAATATTCACAAGACTATGTAGGGCCATGACAACAGTGAATTCTGTGAGCAGTACAATTGGATGATAAAAAAAGATGAAAATACCTCACGGCACAGCAGCACTCTAAACAGACACAAACACAGACAATGTAGTGTAATAGATATGTCCTTATACACACTATAACAGTCACATTTGTATGCATACTGTATACTCATAACCTTTCCTTAGGTGTGTTCTTTTCATTTTTTGTTATTTCTCTACAGTTAGTTACATTTATTCCATTTTTATTTTTGTTTCTGAGTTCTCTTAAAGATTTGCTGCTCATGTCAATTGTTTGATGGTAGACATCACATTGATATACATTTAAAGGAAACATTAACATCTGGACAGCACAGACATGTTTTTGTTAAGTGGCTGTCATCACAGTATCAGCTAAGGATGGCCATATAATTACAGAAACACCATCACTTAGAATATAAAATGTACTTTTTATATACCCCACTGTCAAGTAGGTCAATTTGTATTTATAGATTTAAAAAAATATGCATCAGTAAATTGCAGTGGTTGGTTGAATAGACATAATATTATCTGATTGTACTGAAATGGGCTATTTTTTTTTGCTTAAAACCGTTACCAATACTGAATTGTTTCAAAACAGTTGTTGCTTTAATAAAGTTGTTATACATTTTTATATTATATATTTTATATTATTTATTTTATTGACCTCCATTATGAGTGGAGCTTTTTTCTTCTTTTGGCTCTATACCCAAAACGTTTGTCTTTGAAATCAAACAATTACAATGATGTTAGTATGTTTTTATAGGCTACTTGAGGATATTTATGTGCATATTGGTTCAAGCATAGTCAAACAAGCATAGTCAAACATAGTCCCCCTATTTCAGAGCACCAAAAGCATTGGGGCAGTTAGCTTGGTATGTGCTTCTGGTTAGTCAGGTATTTTCTTTTGCATCATTTGTACTGGCATGAGTGAACTGTCAATGTCTATTCTTGATTCTAGGCATTGCATTTGTCTTTGGAATCTGCTGTTGGTGTCTGTCAACTTGAGCAAAGATATTGTAGAGCAAAGACATTGTAAGAATCAAAAACTCATTGGACGTTAATTCATCACACAGCAAAACAATGACCCCAATTATACTGCCGTTGCAACTAGGGAGTTTTTCAGGGCCAAAATGAGGGATGTTCATGACTGTAAAACTCCAGAAGGTGATGGGACATGAGGCGCGAAGACCTGAAAACAAAAAACAGTTGAAGGGGATTGAAGTACATTGACACTTCAGGCAGTTTTTGCATGCAAAGGATATGCGACCAAATACTTAACATATTATTCAGACCCCTTCGCTTTCTCCACATTTTGTTGTGTTATAGACACAACGTTTTTTAATTGATTACATGTGTTTTTTGCCATGATGACCTGAAAATACATTTTAAGAAATTTCTTCCAATTTATGCAAAAGAATATCTGAAATAAAACACAAACTTAAGTATTCAGACCCTTTGCCATTACACTCCAAACTCAGATGCATCTTGTGTCCTTTGATCATCCTGGAGATGTCTCTAGTTCTCGATTGGAGTCCACCAAAATTGTGTTGAGAATATAGATCTGCGGAAGGTTATAAAAGAAAAAAATTAAATCATTGAAAGTTCCCAGGAACACAGAAGATATTGTGAAATGGAAAAGGTTTGAAGCCAAACTAAGTCATTGGGCAAGAAGGGCCTTGGTCAGGGTGGTGACCAAGAACCCTATGACCAGTTCAGCTATGCTTCAGAGCTTCTCTGCAGAGATTGGAGAACCTGCCAGAAGGACAACCAACTCTGCAGCACTCCATCAATCAGTCCTATGTAGTGGTTAGACGGATGCCAGCAATATGTACTCAAGTCCTCTTTAAATCTAAGCTGATAATTTATACTTAACCATATCAAATCCTAACTTTCTAGGATAATGCCAAAATAAGAAAAACGTATTCATTGTCCTGATAATTACAGATAGCACAATGACTTCAGCCATGATGTTCTGACTCCAGAATCAAATCAAAACTAATATGAGAAGTATGGATAATCTTGATAAATCATAATTTAGTGTAGAGACAACATTGACCTCACTTGCTATTATGTTTTTGCCATCCCTTATGCACTCTGTACCTTACCCCTCCCCCTGCCCAGGCTCTGCCCAGGGAGAGTGCACGGACCAGCTGTCCCAGCGCAGCTCCAGTGATCACACCCAGTTCCTGTCCAGGGAAGACCTGGACCAAGAGGGCAGTCTGGATCTAGACCAGGATCAGGAGTACCAAGACCAGGAGTACCAGGATCAGAATGAGGAGAATGATGGTGTTGCCACATCCACCAGGATCATGGAGCTCAAGGTGCAAGGCAAGGCCATGGTGGCCATCCCTATACTTCTAGATGATGGCTTGCTTTGTCCTTGAGTACTCCCTGTTATCAGGGTCACTGACCACAGTTAAAAGGATAGTTTGACAAGTCATGATAAAGAGAACACAAGGAGAGCAGGCCATTTTAGCTAATTAGGACAGTAGATATGAATGCCCCTGATCGTGTGCAAAATCTGTCCTTCCAAGTATTTATTTATTTACACAACAATGTGCATTCATATTACTGCATACTATTTGCAGGAATACATATGCACAGTAATACATATGCACAGTAATACATATGTACAGGAATACATAAGCACAGGAATACATATGCACATGAATACATATGTACAGTAATACATATGCACAGTAATACATATGCACAGTAATACATATGCACAGGAATGCATATGCACAGGAATGCATATGCACAGTAATACATATGCACAGTAATACATATGTACAGGAATACATATGCACAGTAATACATATGCACAGTAATACATATGCACAGTAATACATATGCATGAATATAAAGGTGGGTGAGTGTAAGTCAAGCGTTTTACTGTTAGATCCCCTTTTTTTATTATGGCTGCGTCGGACACCTATTCCCTCAGTGGGCTAGGACAGACAATTTATCAGGATGACAGTTGAAGCACAAGCAACTGTGGATGACATTAATGAAGTTAAGGCATTGACATGTTAAAGCTAAGTTAATCTACAACACTTAGCTGACTGTCAACTTTTTGAGAAGCACGCACACAACCAGAAACACACAGACATGATGGCAGAAGCATAAGTGGAGGGAACTACTGCTGGGGAAACAGAATGGAGTCCAATCTTATGGCCATGGAGCCACACTATTAATATGATTAGTAACAAGAAAATATATAAAACAATGGCAGTCAATAAAATTCAAGATTGTGTTTTTTTTTATTGTATGCCTTATATTATATAATTATAATATAATTATTGACTGAAGGAGAATAGCCAATATTTACTCTCATCGCCCCTTATAGCTTCAGCTCCATCAATGTCTAAATAATGTTTTGAAATTAGTACACAGCATCTGCAGCACACACTGAGAAAATCCCATGTGAGCCCTTGACTAACTGTAATCCCTCTCTCCTGCCTTTCATTTGACACTTTTCCATGTACCCTCTCTCCTTAGCTCTTCTTCCCTTACCTTCCTTCCTTTCTCGTCACTAAAGAAACCTCTGTGTGAAACCTCCTCGGCATGTCTAACATGCCCTCTTTCTCTTCACCCTGTTGTTACTCTGCACACTTTGCTCTCCTAAATTCTCTCTTTCATCTTCCTGCTGTGGCTTTCTGCACCTCACTAACCAACCGTTTCTCTCTTCCCACCTCCTCGCTTGTAGGGAGAGGATGCAGGCTCGCCGGTAGACTCAAAGCCTGAGGTACTTTGTCAGTGATGACTAGTGTCTGTCTGTCTGTTTAGCCTGTCTATCTCTGTGTTTCATTGTTATTTAAATCTATGTTCAGCCTGTTCCATCTTGTACCATGTTGTACCTAGGCTTTTACTAAGTTTCATTCTTAGAGCTGCTTATTACTGGAACATTAATTGTTTACTAGCGAACTACCAGAATCTTGGTAACTTTCAAGCTTTATTTAGACATTTGTAAGAAGAAATCTTAAACAGGAAGCTAGATCTGGAATCATCCTAAATCATGGTCCTTTTTTTTACTAGGGTCAGGTTATTATTTCTCTTCCCCATGGGGAGAGGAAACCCTGTGGTAAGGCAATGGATGCCCATGGAGCGTTATTTAACTGGGCCAACACTCAGCCTATTTTCTCTTCTCAATACAGTTTTCTTTTCCCAAAAGTAGATTATGTAATGAACAGTGGAATCATTTTTTTTGGACTTAAACCTTTGCTAGTTCACTTTTTTTTAAGAGTGCAGGAGAAATTTAAGTATATTCATAAGAGAAGCATGATATACTCTGAAAGTGTTGGTAGACATTAGCATGAGACAGAGTCTTTCCTTGCCAGTTGTAGCATTCCTGTTATGCAGCATATCGCTGTACATCTGTGTCCAAATACTAGATGTGTCCATTGCGAATTCAACCTCTCTCTCTGTGTGTGTGTGTGTGTGTGTGTGTGGGTGTGTGTGTGTGTGTGTGTAGTTGCCTGCCTTGTTGACTCACTGCCCATTTGTCTCTGCACGTGCCCCGCTCCCCACCTCCTCTACCCAGCCTTACTCCACCCAAAATGCCTTACCCACTTTGCTCACCATAGTCAGACCAGGATCTGGCTACCCCATGCCCCCACTAAAAGGTACTGCTTTCCCTGCTTTCGTGGCAGTGCACGCTCTCTCTGACCCCTCCCCCACCTTCCTCACCAAGTGTGATGTGCTGTGTATCTCATTGTGCCCATGTCATTCAATAGGTGGTAGGTGCGGGGTGTAATGTACAGTGCCCTCAAGAATTATTGCACCCTTTGGTAAAAGTGGCTACAGTTGTTTATGAGCTTGATCTTATACTCAAAATATTTTGTCAAAAACAGGTCACACATCGTTGACATACACAAAGCCTATAGTAGACAGTATCCAGCTTTATATACAGTGTTGTCTTTATAGTCACGGTTCCACATTACGTTTCACTATTATAATACAGTTTTACAATAAAGCTTTGAAAGTCTTGAAGAAAACATTTCAATCTTCATATTAATTTAAATAACAGTACCAATGATTACGTAACGTTTGTTTTAACTTGTTCATGCTTGTCATCTGGAGAATTCTAAATATCTCTTGCATTAATTCAAGGGTGGATTAAAGAAACAAGGCACTTCAGCATTATATTACTCTAGAGTGTAATGGGGTCCATGTCTATGCTGCAATATTCATCTATTCATAGCAATTTTAGTCTCATTCCATAGCAGAAACAGATTGGATATTTGTTATAGCATTCATTTTATGAGCTCCATACAGAAGTTGAATGTATGTGTAATAATAATAAAAAAGGAACACAGTTTGTTATTGACAACCCTTTTCATTCAAATGTCCAAATGTCCATGTCAAGTTCCATTTCTGAGGTATCTGAAATGGAAGTGGTACGTACAGTATACTAACTCCAGCCTGTGATCTCCTATCTAGCAGCAGTTCCTGGACAAGCCTGAGGATGTCCTGCAGAAGCACCAGGCCAGCATCAATGAGCTGAAGAGAGCTCTCAGAGAGCCCAACAGCAAACTGTCACAGAGGGAGAAACGCCTGCCCTCAGCCACGCCACCCGGAGGCACCCCAGAGAGGAAACAAGTAAGGAGGGGAAGGTTCCAACATTCTAATATAAAATCCTGTTGTACTGTAAACTAAATCTCCAGGCCATTAAACAACCCCATTGGTCCCCCTGTGGGTAAACACCGGGCAAGCCCATCCCAAGCGCATACCAGAACAACACAGCCTAGCTCAGACCAAGCCCAGCTACTTTTATTTTTTTCTCTTCTTCAAAAAATAATGATAGTTATAATGCCTGAAAGATTAAAATCTCACAATTATTTGAAACACTGTGTATCTCCATTGTACTCTGTTTCTTCATCTCCTACCTAGAAGTTCTTGGCTTCCTTCGCAAAATTCAGATAATAAAGCAAAGGGGAAAATGGCTCCCTTATCTGAAAGGACAACATAAGTGTAAAAATATTGCCACAATTGCAACTTAAAAAGAGTCAGATTGCTCTCACCCATCCAGTCTTTTCCGTAATGTAACACACTCAGTACTAATGTGTTAAAATAGTACAAGAACACTTAATTAATCTGTGTTTATATCAATATATAGGCCTCTTTGGATTCCATATTGGGTAAAAATCAAGATGGTGGTCAAGGAAGCTCAAAAGAGGAACAGAATCAGTCCTCTGATACATTTATTTGTATGGTGTCTGAGGATGTGCAAGTTGGAAAAATAAGAGCAACGAAGCCTATACCTTCATCACAGGATTTGGAAAAAACTGAAGCAGTTGGCAATGAATTGATATCCCAAAGACAAGCAACAGTTTTGACTTCGCCTGAACATAATGATTTACACTCCATGGATGACGCTATTCAGCATTCTTATGAGACTTTTGTCTTAAAGAACAGTGTTCAAGAGAATGGATTTGATTCACCTGCATCGGATAACCTCTTTTCCAAACAGAGGATTGAACTGAAAAACAAACAGTTGAAGCAGAGTCTGTATCAGCTCAGATCATACCCAGAGAAAGGAAACAATTGCGATCACCACATCGCTATGGAATCTGTAAACCAGGGTATCCAAAGTCAAAGTCAGTCTGAAAGGAAGAGGGAGATCAGAGAACCTGGAGCTTGGGAAACAAAAGGCCTAAAACCAGAGAGGGGAAACAATTCCATAAAAACTGGGAGCACATCACACTCCAAAATCCCCCGAATAGTTCCTCTCAAACCACAGAGATCAAAGAAGTATTTAAATAAAGTGTGGAACAAATGTGTCATCCAGCCTCAAATGCAAACCCAAGCTGAAGGAGGCATGGCCGGAAAAGCAGATGATCCTCGGATAATGCAATCATCAGAGGAACCTACAGAAACCAACAAAAGACCAGGTGGTTTTTCTACAGCATGTTCTGACAAAGCGAATTACAGCGAGATGACAAACACCAGCAGGCACACCAAGGTGGCAAAGCACTGGCTGCCAGATAATGAGTTACACGGGACAGTTGAAAACAAAGATGGAAGAGACAATAGTGGATTGGGTTTATGGACTGACAGTGGAAGGCTTATACATGGAGGATGTCCCGAGGTTTACCCAGATCTTAAAGACAACTCTTCCTTTGGGTCCAAGGTGTCAGCCTCCCATACACCCCCCCCATCAACCCTACCCCTGAAACCCCACTGGTCCAGGGAGACGGGAGTTCGCAAAAGGCAGAAAGCCAATGACTTAAACAGCCATTGCAGGAACTCAAGCCAGGAAGCAACCAAGAAGAAACAAGCGGTAACACCATCTGCCTAACCTGCCTGTCTATCACTGGAAACTAAACCATTGCATGTGCGATCACAACCTGTTTTTATCCACTTGAATATACTCATGTAGAAATCATGCAGCTTTATATGAAAAAACAGCTAAAAGCCTATGTCCCTTCACATTCTCACTGGCCAATAACATTAAGACTTAACACGTTCTTGGCCCAGGAAGCTATTGGCTCTCGTTCCGTTCTGCAAAGCTAAACATCTGCTTGTCCATTTCAGAAACTGGTGGTGCCTTTAAGCAAGGTTTCCATTGCTTAAGCTTCTGGCGTCTGTTGGTCACCATGTTAATACTTGGTCTCTCTTTTCAACATCATACACTTACCTCCCTGACTAAAGGTGGTTGCTGTTGCATGGAGTAAAATGCCTTGACACAATCACCTTTCTTTGAAGCCACTAACAGTTAGCAAACAATGCGATTTGGACATTTAGCGAAAATGTTCAAGGTTGGCATCTCTGCAGTAATAACAAATATTAATTGTATTATGACATGTTATGCACTAATTTTTGGCTGCAGAGTTGCCAGACATACTTCAGGGCCGGTAATTGTACACTGGACCTCAGTATACAAATACCAGATTGCTGGAAGGTATTGTTATCTAATCTTAACAGTGCATGGCATTAGCATCGCACTAGCCTTGGCTTCCAGGCCTTGCTCACATTGTTCTCGAGAGCATGGGAAGTTCATATTGGAAAAGTAGGCATGAGTGGAGTGCTTATTTGCTGTGGCTGCTGGCTGATTGTTTCTGAGTCGACACAGTGTCCTCTGTAATTATTGGAAGAGTAAGCATACTCTAGAAGATTAGATTTATATCAAGCAATTACTATGAGGTTAAAGTATAGGTTATCAAACTTTAATTTAGGCTATTTGTGTACATATTGGCTTCATCCGTTAAAAAAATTACAGCATTTATTATACATAGTCCCCTTTTTCAGGACAACAAAAGCTTACAAATAGATGGTTTCATGTGTCCATAAGACAACTCAGTAATCTCTTTTAGGTACTGACCATCCTGTTATAACGCTAACTAGTGATTTTCACCTTGTAGTGTTGTTTCTGTAGTTTTGCTGGTGAGGTTTTCTGTGGATGTTAGTAGCGGAACCATTCATTTTTTTCATTATAGTGAGCGTTCTTCGGTCGTGCATTGTAAACGTTTTCCTTGGCCAGAGCTCACCAGTGCATTTCCTATTTTTAATGATGTTCCAGTTGGTTTAATTTGGTAAGATCAGGGTTTCTCTGTGTTTTTTAAATATATTTTCAGATTTTTCATAATGGCTTCATTGACTTGGACAACTCTTTTGTTCTGATGTTGACGGACGCCAGTATCAGACTCAAACGCAAAGTCTAGAAACAATACTAGACTTTGGCAGCTCTCTTATGCCTGCACAAATGATGTCACCAAACACCTGATTAAACAGAAACACCTATCAAATCAATTGTACCAATATTTTGTGTACCCTAAATTAGTTGTGAATATGTATGAAGTGTCGTCATTTCTAAATGGTAAAACCAATAGGTAAAACCAACACTGTTAAATTTAAGCAAAAAAAATCTACTCTTTAACCTCATAGTAATTTTTATATTTAACTAAAATAATGTCTATTGTCCCCATAAATTATAGAGGGCACCTTAGATTATCCTGAGCTAGCAAATTTACAGTGCTAGCATTGCCAGCATACAGCATAAAAATTATACATAATGTATATTTTGAGAAATTATTTTTGTTATTTTAATTTGATGAAATTAAATTACCCCATGTGGGCAAACATGAAAATGTTTGGAATTTGGTTTTGAATCTCCACCTATGTTTAAATTAGTCTATTACAATTGTTAATAGTGGGAAAGGCTTAGATACTCTACCTTCTTTTATGCTCTTTCTGAAAAGACCTTCCACAAGCTTTCATACTGAAGTGGATGTGAAAGCCTGGTAGAGGCTACCATCATACAGTAATTCTATTTTGTGATAATGTTTATTTTCAGTATATCCTATGTGCATGTGTGAAACCTATAAGAACAATATCTCAAGGTATTTGATTTATTACAAATGTAAGCTCACTGTTCAAATATAATCTGTAAACTTATGGTAAGTCAACTTTTCACTGGAATTAGCAGGACTTTATGAAGCCTCCTAGGTTTGGGATTACAACATGTACAAGTCTTGGAACAGCTGGCAATGTGTTTAACAAAATGAGTCTGGAAACCATTAATATGTGAAGTCAACATACAGTTTATTGCTCATTACTACTACACATGTACATATACAGCAACCCAAAATGTAAACATGGGTGGTATTGCAGTAAACAGTAAATCCCAAGATAATGTCAATGCAAACTACTGAATTATTTTTAGGCATTTTAATTTTTTTTGACAGTAATAATGATGATGGTACTGATAAATGTTTGCTTCTACAGGAGACACCCCCTACACCTGCTATTCATGAGGAATCTTTTGATGACGCGATGGTGAGTTAAAACCTCTTGAGCTAGCTTCAAACTCTGTAATAGTATCTACTAGCACTGAACTTTTGGAGGTTGGTTCATTTTCAATGATACATTCTATTTACATAAAAATTTTGGATTCAAGTTTTGTATCCACTTTAGTGTATCCACTTCTAGGTCAGAGAAGATTGTTTTAGTCATTGTCCAAACTGAAAACAATATTTTGCTAATTGCTTTATTTTAGCTTAAAACGCAAATGAAAAGATATTCTCATACGGTCATACCCAGATCAATAAAATTAACATCCTACCTTAAATTGGGTGGCCGCTTTGAATGAAAACCTCAAGCAGTTCGTTTTAGTAGGCTGTTGTGTAATTATTTCAGGCAGTGAAATTTTCTCTGGCATCCTTAGACTTTTGCCCAGTACTGTAGTTGACCACTCATGACAATTGCTGTACATTGATTACAACAGTTGGATGACTTTCAGAGTTTCAAGTAGGCCTAATGATGGCTCTCTAAAATAAGCGGCATACATTATTTAGTTGACTTTTTTCACACCACCAAAAAATTTGCATCTGACCCAAAATACTTCCGGCTGTAGCCAAGTGAAACTGGTGTTGGTGATATAACCAATGAATTAAAGGTTTGCAAACAAAATACTTCTGATAGAACTTTATAATTCCTTTTACACCCCCTATCAATCGCATGGTTGAGATACCTGTCTCACTCATTATTGTTACAGTTATGTGAAGACTACCCTCCTTTTGGCCTCTTCAACAATGGGTTATGGTCATCATAGTACATTAATGTTTTTGTTTAATGCGACTACAACTCTGTAATGTCCAGCAACCCACTTCATTTCTGAATTATTGGTTCTCTCTGTACTAATTTCAGCCCATAATAGAAACAGACTGAAATGGAACTGATTTGGGTTCCGTTATTTATTTCATAATAAAAAATACTGTAACCTTCAGCACTAGGATCTGCTGAACACAAACACAACTCTATTCTCCCATCTACGCATCAGAGGGAGCCGTGGGAACGGCGGCTGGGCTCTGTGTCGGAGGATGACCAAGACCATGAGACCCTTTACCTGAAGGAAACCCACCTGGGAATTGAGCGCAAGTGCTCCAGCATCACAGTCAGCTCTACGTCTAGCCTGGAGGCCGAGGTGGACTTCACTGTCCTCATGGACCTCCACACAGGCATGGAGGAGTTTTCGAGGGGCATGACGGAGCTGGGTGAGAGGCCTCTGTCACCCGACGTGGGCCTCAGTCTGAGCATCGACCAGTTGCAGCAGCCCATGACCCCCGTTGTCTCTGTTCCTCCAACCGGGGCCAGTAGCAGCCCTCCTGCCAAGCAGCTGTACACCGAGGAGCTCCGTCACCAAGAGGTAAAGCACACCGGCAAAGTTTTTGTTGTAGGTATCCGATGTGACAGTTTACTGAAGGTTGTCGGTTACCGAATCATATTGTCGACTTAGTGTCGCAATCAGACAAGTTTCACCACAGTTGCGTCACTCTGGCCCATGTTAATTCCTTAGTCGTGGCATACTATTTTCATTCCGGGAGTCCCTGCAGATGGAGTTATAATATGATTCCGCTCCATCTGGGTTTTTAGAAGGATGGTTGGTTTGGGAGACCTTGTGAAAGGAATTTTGTAACATGAAAAAACACGTCACTCGACTGGCAAAAAACACGTCACTCGACGGGCAAAAAAGCATTATAATAAGCGTCGATAGACAAATCTTTACATTATTAGCCTGACAAATTTACTACATTTTTACATTAACATTGGACACGGTATTGTTAGTTCCAATACAGCGGACTGTCATGAGTTTTCTGCTGGATTACTTTCATATGTCAAGGCTTGGATGATGGGAAAGAGCTGGCCCATATATGTTCAGTCATTGTAAAGATCTTTGTGTCACACAGGAACCTTGTAATGATTACCTTTCAGCAGGTATTTTTTGTTTTTTTCCTAAAGCATGGTGTGCCGAGAAAACCAAAGAGGTCAGTGCCTATTGCCAGAGAGCAGTCACAGAGAGAGACTACTTACACATCCCCGATGACAGCGCTGAGCAGAGAGGCTAGTGAAGTTGTCGCCTCTCATGCACTGAGGAAGACTGAGGTCAAGGTCGACAGGGACCAGACTGTGAGAGAGACAACGTATGTGGCCCCAATGACAGCGCTGAGCAGAGAGGCCAGTGATGTTGTTGCCAGCCATGCACTGAGAAAGACCAACGTCAGGGTTGAAACACAGCCGAATGGGTCAGAGGTCACCACAACCATTGTGGAGTTCTCAGGTCAGGTAAACAAATATTTTGCCTGGAGATCAGTTACAGTTGATTAAGTAAAGGCCATTGTTCATTAGGTATAAAGATTAAGGGAACATACAGTAAAGAGATGCTCGATTAGAATTCAAAACATACAAACCTCAGACTTGTGGTCTACTCTGTCAAATTTCAAACCAGCCCATCATAATTACAAAATTGCAAACTTTGGTAAACTATGGACATGTAAATGTTGCTTTTAAATAAATCATCCAGTTACCCTATCTGACTGCTAAAAATACAGTTCAAGTGATTAATCTTTTCTATGTGTTTATATTGAAAGTAACTTGTACAATTAACAATTCAAAATGAACATTTTAGTATTTCACAATTTCAAAATTATTGTCTTTGGTTTTCACCAATGATATAGATTTTTTTTTTTACATTATTTTTGCAGGATGTCCTTAAAAGGTGGATGCTAGAACAACATTCTCCATATACTGTTATCCATCACACTGTTCCATCTTGTCAGTACAAGCAAAACATCAGTTTAGAAATGCCATGCATAAGACATAAATTCGGAATCAGGTCCGAAAGCACAGACAGCTTAATGCATTAGCTCCGTTGTTGACATTTGAAAGTGTAAGAATGGGCATCATGGGTTTTAATGTGTTTTTCAGGATCACGGTGTGACTGTGAGCAGTATAGGAGAAACATCTTATTCAACAACAGAGGGTGTTTCCCCTGTAAGTACATTATACCCGACCTGTCCCATTTTAACTCCAGGATACAGATTGTGAGTCTTAGGGGCTTACATCCACTTTTAATGTATTTCTTTATTTGTGATTTGGAGAATGTTGAATAAGATGTGATTTGTGAGTATGTCGATATGTGTAGCTATTGTGTATATGGGTGCGGTTGCTTGTCTGTGTAAGGAGTATGTTTGCTCAGTTGTGTATGTGCGTCCTTGTGTGATGTCATTAAGGTTTTATGGCTGTGTGTCCTGACAGGTGCACATGTCTACTTTGAGGAGAGAGGCCTCGAGATCTCCAATACTTGTTGCTGAGAATGTCACCTCGGCAACCACACATGTCACCAAGGTATCAAATATGATTACATGTTCAGTACCTTCAGGATAATTGGGTTCCATTGGTCTTCTAATATTCGTCAAACTTCACCACGGATGTGGCTGTGAAGACACACTAAAAGCAGCAAAGTAAAGGTGTGTTTAATTTGGCAAATGTTGCAAAACACATTGTTGTTTGTTCCAGACTGTGAAAGGGGGCTATTCAGAGACCAGAATTGAGAAGAGGATCATTATCACAGGAGATGACGATGTTGACCAGGAGCAGGTGAGCAGACTCTGTAAATACATATACAGAATCATGGCTAATCATTTTTTTTGCCTGTTTTCCCCCCCGATAACATCCAATTCATCATTAAGGCTATGCTACATCGAACAACCCGCACTACATCCCTGGGCTAATGCGCAAGTAAGATTCAACCACTAGTCACACAATGACTAAGTTGGCTACCTTTTTAAATTAGCAGGCCAGCAGTGAACTAAATTGTATTCACAACCCCGTTTCCAAAATAGTTGACGCTGCGTAAAATGCAAATAACGCTGCGTAAAATGCAAATAAAAACTGAAGGCAATGATGTGCAAATCATTTATCCCTATATTTAATTGAAAATAGTACAAAGACAACATGTAAAATGTTGAAACTGGGACATGTTATTGTTTTTGGAAAAATACATGTCCATTTTGAATTTGATGCCAACAACACATTTCAAAAAAGTTGGGACAGGGGCATGTTTACCAATGTGTTGCATCACCTTTGCTTTTAACAATACTCTGTTACTGTTTGGGAACTGAGGAGACCAACTGCTGTAGTTTTGAAAATGATATGTATTCCCATTCTTGCTTAATATAGAATTTCAGCTGCTGAAAATTTTATGGTCTCCTTTGTTGTATTTTTCATTTCATAATGTGCCCACAGTTTTCAGTGGGTGACAGGTGTGGATTGCAGGCAGGTCTGTTTAGCACCCTGACTCTTTTATTACGGAGACATGCTGTTGTAATACGCGCAGAATGTGGTTTGGCATTGTCTTAATAGGCAAGGCCTTCCTTGAAAAAGACGTTGTCTGGCTAGCAGCATATGTTGCTCCAAAACCTGCATTAGCATTAATGGTGCCTTCACAGATGTGCAAGTCACCCATGCCATGTGCACTAATGCACATTACCATCGCGGATGCTGGCTTTTGAACTGTGCGCTAATAGGCCGGATCGTCACTCTCCTCTTTAGTCCAGTGGATGTGGCGCCCAAAAATAATTTCAAATTTTGATTAATCTGACCACAGGATAGTTTTCCACTTCTCCTCAGTCCATCTTAAATGAGCTCTGGATCTTGTTTATATATGGTTTCTTCTTTGCATGGTAGAGTTTTAACTTGCATTTGTGGATGCAGCCACGTACAGACAATGGTTTTCTGAAGAGTTCTTGAGCCCATGCAGTGATTTCCACTACAGAATCGTGTCTGTTTTTAATGCAGTACCGTCTGAGGGCCCGAAGATCACAGCCATCTAATATTGGTTTTCGGCCTTGTCCCTTGCATACAGAGATTTCTCCGGATTCTCTGAATCTTTTAGTGACATTGTGTACCATAGATGATGAGATCCCCAAACTCTTTGCAATTTAGGATTGAGAAACATTATTCTTAAATTGTTGCACTATTTGCCAGCACGGTCTTTCACAGAGTCGTGGACCCCCTTCTTATCCTAACTTCTGAAAGACTCATCCTCTCTGGAATGATCTTTTAATACCCAATCATTTTACTGACCTGTTGCCAGTTGACCTAATTAGTTGCGATAAGCCACCAGGTTTTGTTTTTTAGCATTACACAACTTTTGCCTCTGTCCCAGCTTTTCTGAAATGTGTTGCCAGCATCAAATTCAAACTGGTAATATATTTTTCAAGAAACAATAAAATGTCTTAGTTTCAACATTTGATATGTTGTCTTTGTACTATTTTCTATTGAATATAGGATTTAAATGACTTGCACATCATTGCATTCCGTATTTATTTACATTTTACGCAGCATCCCAACTTTTTTGGAAACGGGGTTGTATATGCATACATATATATCACCGGTCAAAATTTTGGACATCTACTCATTCAAGGATATATCTATTTACACACTATATACATTCAGCCAATTATAGGCTGAATTTAATTCTGGTAATTATTAAAATTGTGATTTAGCAATTAAAAACATTAGTCTAATTTTATGATCGCCCCATAAAGACAGACTGCTTTTCGAAAGAAGAGGTTTTGTATTATGTAACGTTGCTTGTAGGAGGCAGGACACAGGTGCAGGGAGAACCGAGGAATATAATCCAAAACAATGACCGACAAGATGTAAGAGGGCAGGAGGAACTTAAATAAGGACGGTGATCAGGAGCACAGCTGAGGGCAATAACAACAAACAGGGTCCGTCACATGATGAGGGAGACTGCTTTGGATTTCACTGGGGTGACAATATGCCTACAGTAGGTTAGCCAAGGCAAATGCCGTAGCTTTCTTTTTGTATGGGGTATGTGGTATGTTTTGGGGAATATAGGTGGAGACGGGGGAAAGTGGTCGCTTAATTGTTTTTGGACCTGGGCCTTTCATCATCGAGTTCCGCATCTATGTCATATAATTTGTTCCTTCTCAGGCCCTTGCTATTGCAATACAGGAAGCCAAGCAACAACATCCAGACATGTTGGTTACCAAGGCAGTAGTTGTCAAAGAAACAGAGTCATCTACTGAGGATCCACATGGGAAATCTTAGGTACCGGGTCTTTAAAACATCGAAAAATAAGAAGATTCTATTGTGAATCGAATCTCCATATGGTCTTTGCATTAGTGTTGGTAGCTTACGTCTGAGGGCCTAGTTTAAACAGTGAACTGTCTCTTCTCTCCTGTAGGCCTGATTCTTGTGAAATGAGCGCCTCCCTCAGGAGCAGACCTATTGGTGCCTGAGCTACCTGAGACTACCGCTCCCCTGTACCACCCTGACCACTGCTAATGGGGCTCCAACACACACGTTCTACTCCAACCTTTTATTTATTAACCTTTCCCCTGGCAAGTGTGGCACAATATGGAATTGTCATAAATAATTTCAGTCTCTGTAATAACTTAACAGATTGAACAAAGAAGTTGTACCAGAATGCCTTGTTCCATTACTGGAAGGTTTCTCAGTCTAGTACACCTGTTGGTACTGGTCTGAAAACGTGAGCAAAACAACTGGGTTTTAAAACAACTGGGTTTTTACTACATAGTACAGTTCATGTCAGAAATGTCGTAGCAGCTTAGGAGAATTCATGCAGCAGGTTAGGATAGTTAATATAGCTGATTACAATAATTAACGTCAGCGTTAGAAAAACAGGTAGGGTTACATATGAAGCATACTTTTTTATTGACAATTTCACATTAAGTTGTATCCTATTCAGACATGACTGCCAAATTTTGCTTAACTTGCCTTTGTATATTATCCTCCAAGTAAACTAATGGGGAAGTTATTCCTGAATGTGGATGCAACTTTCAGGAGCTGTTGTCCTTGAACTGTGGTCATCCCATCATATTCTCTAAAGAGTCTTACAAAATATAACGGCTGCCGCCACAACCCACAACCATACCCACATTTGAAAGGCAGGACATGTTTTAGGACACACATGCTTAGTATGAGATGGCAAACTAAGGGACTACAATTTGTTTGGAAGTCCTACTAAGTAACTTTGGTAAAACTTTAATGCTCAATGAATTTTACAGCATTGTCCATATGCTCATAATGCACTATGATGACGTAATAATGCAGTATAAGAACCGTTGGTGACACACAAAGACTCCTATAGACTGATAACTCTGTATTCCAATATTCCTAATGCATTATAAGCATTATCATAATGCCTTATAATGTACAGTAATATAGTGCTTATAACTGCTGTTGTCACTTTTTCGTCAAGGATCATACAGCATTATACTGACCCTCATTGTGATATCAATGAGCAGCGCATCATTATTACTGCATCATAATGTTTGTTATGGTGTGTTGTAGCATCCTTAGGAGACGCACTGGCACATTTTATTAACATCAGGGCTGTCAGAGTTAATCAGTTAACTCAAGTTAACGCGGTGTATTATCTGTGCACTTTGTTGTTTTATCACAATTAATTGTATTCTCTGAAAGTTTTGAAAATACACTAACAACTTCCAAAACACATTTATATACCTACAGTCTCCAGTCACAGAAAAAAAATTAACAAAACATGCTCAATGTATTGGCCTAATTTTTGTAATTGTTACCAAAGCTTTTATAACTAAGCAAGATAGACCGAACACACTGTCGTTTCCAATAAGAGGCTAGAGAAACAGAGTGAGCAAATTGACTCATTCTTGCATATATTTACATATTTCTGTATGAGAAACTTTAATGTGAAGTGCACCTGTAAAATAACTCAATTTGCTCATATCTCCTTCTTAACAAAGAAATGTTTGAAACTTTGGCAAAGGGTACAGCCTACAAACTGTAGTCCACTGTGTTCGTAAAATATGAAAGCTTTGGCTTAAGAAATCTATTAAAATCACAGTTAATCAAATAGAAGAGAGAATGTCAGCCTAGTTCCATCTCACTAAATACTCACAAAATACAACTTCTACAAACAAATTCAGGATGTAAATATTCTTGCCACGTTTTTGTATGAAAAATCTTAAATTATTGCTAACTTTTAGTAAATTAAGAATCATCATTAATCTTATCCTAGAATTTTTATCATTAATGACAGCATTATTTAATAAAACAGTGAAACAAATAAAAAAAGAAAACAAAACTACAAAATCCATTTGGGACAAAATCGTACAAGGTATCTATGCAGGAGTGCCAAATTGCCAATTGTAAGAATTTAAGGCAACATCTTTTATGTTATGCAACTTTTTGAATAAAGAACAGTAAGAAAGAATGAGCTTTGTGTTGTTTCATCATGAAATGTGCTGACAGTTTCAATTTACATAAAGCAAACAATGACTCCTTTATAAATCTACAGTAACAGCTTTTGATGCATTATGTCTATGTAGGCATTTTATCACTTCACTAAACATTATTTAATATAGGCTTATAAGTATGCTAACACACCATAATAAATCTTATGATTTTTTACATTACATTCTGAGTCATTTTAATTCTGTATGATTCCTTTAAAAAAAGTCACCAGCATTTTGAAGCACTACTGTATGTCGTAGTGATTGTGATCATATTCATAATGCATTAGCAATATTGGCATACAGAATTATGAGTGTTTGGAAAATATGAGTCTTTATGTGTGTCATTATTACTCTTCCGTAGTGCATTATAAGTACATGTGTAATGCTGTATAGTTAGCAAAACCTCCAGCCACCATTCAGATCCAACTGTGATGCCTACTGAGGTGTAGATTCAATCCGGACTGTGAAAGATTCAGCTATAGCCAGCTGAAATGGAATGGCAGCGTTCCTGCATTCACAGGGACTGCATGTTAAATGCTGCATATGCTGACCTTTGGTTGCCAACTATGTTCTGCAATGGCCCTGTCTCAACACAACTAGCCAAACCATAGATGGAGTCACTACTGCTTGATGAGAAGAAATCCTTGATGCCTTCCCCTTCCTGGGTGATGCTGGCTTTATTTGTCCATAGGGCCTCCAAGACGCTGTTCAGCTGGCAGCGCAGTCAAGACTCAAACATGGATTGTGGTAGTCAGTTTGGTGCTACTACTACATCTTACACTGAAGTGCTACTTGGGTTGCAACGTAATATACAGGCAAATAATGATGAGTAAGACATTTGATTGCTGTTTTTCCCCACAATCTTTTTGAGAACAATTTATGATCACCCAAAATCCCGGAGGAGAAATGTGTCTCTCGACGCGCATCCAATGCCCGTATGGTTCTAATCACGCTGCTTACTCAACCAGGACGTTTAGACAGGAATCCTTACGTGCCGGAAGGAATCCACTCCCTGCCCTTCTACCTCATTCTCACATGCACCCAAGCTGCCACAAGGAGTCTCTAAAGTGCCACGAGGCAAGGTAACTTATTCAGCTACTAACCCCTCACACCTGGAAGGTGCTGGCCAATTGCACCACCTTTTGCAGGACCCCTGGGCTACAGGATACAAACTCTGGTCTCACAATGACACAGATAACAGCAAGGCAGTGACTTTACCACTGTGCCAATCAGAGACTCCAGAACTGCCATTTCTTACAAATATCTACAGTTTCTGTCTAATCCAAAGTCCTATGAAAATTACATCAGGAAGTAGTGGACAAGTGGATGAGCCCCGAGTGACCGCTCTTTGTGTCCAGTGTACATCTTCTTCCACGGTCCAGATTGAATCGAGCCCATAGTGTGAAACGTAGTTTATAATGAGAAAAAAATAACATATGTAGCCATTAGACTTAGATACAGTAGTTTTCACATGCATGTGGTGAAAGCAGGAATTTGTGAAGAGGAGAATCTTCCCATCATTTTATACTCGCTAAATCAGCAAAGTCCATAACTGCACTTCTGCACATTTCTTTAACAGTAAGAATGCCACATGATTGAGAATGTGGTTATGAGAATGTCAGTTGATGGATAGATTGCAGGATTTGTGTTTCGCACCAGAAAGGTCAGTGTATTGTGGTGCATTCTTGGTGGCACTAACTCAACAAGTGCCATAGTAGAGAAGGAATCACAGCTTACACATAGATGATAACATTTAACTTTTATTCCTCCGAAAAAGCTCACCATCACAAAACAGAAAAGTGCTGTTAGGGACTTTCACAAATAATTGGCCTTTGTCAAGATATGTTGCCTTTTAACCACTATTGGATCATTGTTTGACTTAAATCTTGGCAAATTCTACCTTAAGCCCTTGCAATTGGGTGTTGCTGTTTGAAAAAAGATGGCTTCCTTGTTATGAAAATGAATTGTGTAGACATTTCAGTGTCTATGAATGTAGTGGTTACGAACCGTCAATGTATAAAATGTGCCTGTTGTATTTTGTGAAGGTATGCATTCTGAGCATGCTGTTCTAAAAAGAACCCAGGCCATATCCCCTTCCAACCTTGAGAGATAATCACTTTATGCTGTTACACTTTGGCCACTTACTCAGAAAATATTCACATTAGAATCTCTTAATTTCCCAAATGGTTGAACTTTTAAACAAAAGTAGTATTTTAGATGTTTGCATGATAAAGACATGCATTCTAAAATTTAATAAATACAAAGTTATGGCAAGTGATCTTAAAGCAATGTTAAATATCATATTAGCTGCATTGATAAATGTCCAACATAAGCTTTAATCCATGGCATTTTGTAGAGGTCTGACAAAAATCTTTTCAATACAGAATATGGACTCAGTCATGATAAAAGGTTTTGCCAACCCCAAGTCACATTGGGTTGACTCCATTAAATAATCAATTGCAACCCTATCAAGGAGTAATGTAAAGGGTTATCGCTGAACTTGAAGAGGCATACATAAGGCTCTCCATACATCGTACAAATTTAACAACAACTGTCTTTACTTTAGCAGTTGCTAATGATTTTTATGACTGCATTTCCAGAGATTAATTACTATGCTTTATGGAAGTTGTATAATGTAATTTATCAGGCCTTTTTCAGTGATCATATTGAGTTATAAGTATTTATTTATCAACCAAAGTGTTCCAGAAATATTTGGTATCTCAATTCCTTATGTGTATTTTGGTCTAGATATATTTTTAGTGTTTAACGGGTATCATGGGCTATGGTTACTACTGTATGAGAAGTGTGGTGTGCTAATGTATGGTAGCAGTGATACTTTTGTAGTGAGCAGATTTGTAACTAAGGTGTTCTTTAATTATGTGCAAGAAAGCCAGCAAAATTGTCACAAATGTGTTATGGTAAGACTTGAATGTGTATGTCCTGTCATAGTATTACTGGGTAGATGCCCACTTACAAGGCATTCTAAACTACACAGACAGACCTAATGCATTTAGAAAAAGCAACAGTTGTACTAATGGTGCCATGTCAAGTTTTTGACAAGTTGGCTTTTGGACACATAACTGTTATCAGGTGTGTGGTGTGTAATTGTTGACTCACCGATTTTGCATTTATGTTCGATATATTTTATAAATGACAGGGGTTAAATCAATGTCGGGGTTAGGGTTGGCCAAACCAATGTCCTAGCCATGCATTCCTTAGTACCGAGTTATTGGGATTTGATTGGTTTTAATTGAATGGCAGTGTTACTACTATACAATAAAGGGTTTCAGTTAAATCCAGATCAGGGATGGATCTCCTGTTCTCTGGGGCCATCCTGATGAGTGTTACAGCTTTCCCACAGCAGACATACCTGACTCCAGTTGTTAACTAGTAATGATCTTCAATTTAGAAGGTAATTAGTTTAAATGGAAATAAAGTTTGACACCACATCAGCCCCAGAGGACTGGAGTTGCAGTCTGCATTGGGCATCATCAGCTAACCCTATCGAACCATGACATTAGATCAGTGTTTAAAGTGTGCCGGAGCACCCTGGGAACTCAGACAAATAATCAAATCAGCTATTATTAATCAAAGGCAAGGGTGAGACTATTGCCCTGTGCCAAATCTTATTTGGATGACCTCTTGCTGACCTGTGAACCTTCCCAGAGCCCACGGCTCATTCCTATTGATTTTAGTCCTCCTACTCAGTTCATATCACATTTGCTTTGTGTTACTCTCCACTGCTTGGAGCTGTCTGTGCTGTACAGTGAACTGGCATTACATCTACATTAATAAACAAAATGAGCAAGATGAGATCCTCTGTTTGCTGTCACTTTTTGGACGTTTTCTAGCATCCGTATTCCACCAAATGGCATCATCAGGATCATCTGTACGATTTTCTTGTTTGTTAGATTGTTAAGACATCGTTCCACACTGGAATATTTCTGTAATTTGTACATACCGTAACCTCAGTGCCCAGTTTAATGTGTACACCTATCTAGTACCGTCTCATACATTCATTCTACAAGAGTCCAAAACCATCCACAGGGATGTCAGTCTGTGCTGGCACAGTCTGTGTCTGATCACATAGTTGCTGCAGATTGATTGGCGGTGCATTCATGCCGTGAACGTCCCATTTTCTCATCCCAAAGACTGAGCAGTATTGGATTGGACTGAACACATTTGCTGTCATGTTCCTGGGAACATTTTGAGACAATATGTGCTTTGTGAGATTATCCTGCTGGAAGAATCCATGGGAGAAAGGTTAAACTGTAGCAATGGAGGGATGCACCTGGTCAGCAAATTGTTTAGATATGAAATTGCGAACATCAGCCTGTATTGCTGACACAAGACAGGATGGGTCCATGTGCACACCAAATTGTGACTGCCATCAACATGACACAACAAGAACCGGAATTGGTTCAATCAGGCACTGTTTTTCCACACCTCAATTGTACAGTGTTGGTGATTGTGTGCCCACCGCAAAGCGTTTGTTGTTATTACTTGATAGGAGGGGAACATTGTGTGTTCATCTGCTGCAGTAGCCCATTGGTAACTGAGGCAGACACATTCTATTTCTGATACAGTATAAGCTGTTTAGAATGCTGTATATATATTCTATCTACACACTGAATCAGAGTCACAATCTGTTTCATTTTGATTCAGTAGACAGACTGACACTTCACTTCCAAATATGTCTCACTTATAAGGCATGCCAGGCAGGGCTGTATAATATAGGTAGATAAATGGCATTAGGCTGACTAGGCAGATCGGCAATGCAGCAATTTAATGTTACCATGAAAGCAATGTTACCCCTAATTTTAGGGTAAATATATTCAGCAATACGCTGGCCACCTACACCCCTACAAATCACAAGCTTTCTGTGAAACCCATATTTGTTCAATAAATGGGTAAAACAGCTTGTTTCACCATGATTAAACTTCTAATTGGTCCGTCTGTGAAATCTGAAAATTGTGTCAATCATAGCCATATATTCTTGAGACTCCAGATTTTGAAATCCGCCAGTAGATAGTGTATGCATACTTTTCTAGAACACATTGGTATGTATATCAAAGAATGTATTTAGTTGAAATTTTGTTGATGTACAACATGTGTCATTAGATGAATACACATTCTTCAGGAATGTACCACAAAGCAAAGCAGTTGCACATTATCTTTTCTTAGCAACTTGGTGATGCAGCATGATAACCTGAATGTGATTGGTCGACCATCTACAATCTGAATGTGATTGGTCGACCATCTACAATGGCAAGTATTATTCATTCCTCCATTCATTGACCATTTCAAATCTCCATAATTTAATCTGTTTCAAACTTGTATAGCAAACAGATAAACAAGCAATTGTGCTGTAACGCAATTTCTGATGGAGACACATTGAGGAAATTATAATTAATTTCACAGTTAATTACCACTTCCTGTACTTGCTCAAGTGGAATTGACCCCATTAAAAACTAAGTAGATTCTCACAAATAAATGAGTGTTAGAGTTAAGGCTGTCATTTTGCATATGTAGGGCTCAATTTTGATCTAATGTTAATGCAGTGAAATATTTGAAGTTGTCCTTAAAATGTGTGCTAAATTAGGTCAGCATAACTAGTACAATTTGAGAAAGTTGGCATTAGCAGTCACACAGGTAGTAATGGTATTTCTTATGTAAAGTGGAAACGTACCCTAGTGTTTTGGGGTTACTGCAGTTGGTCCATTGCCACATTTGTCTGGTTTATTACCAACATCAACACAATAAAGAGATTTTGGGATCTAGCGATCCCTGAAATAAGTTTTAAGGGTGAAGTACAGTGTATGTTCTTAAACCTGGGCAAAATTCATCTGGAGCCTCACAGGGATAATCGCCACAACAGTATTCACAGGACTTTCAATTTGACTTTTTTATGTAAAAACATACTTCTAGATGACACAGTTGGAGTTTTACAAACCATTTTGTGAACGATGAGTTTTACGTTGTCATTATGATACTGGCTGATTCGTAAGACACACAGAGCTATTTAGAACAGAATCGATGTTTGACTCAAACTTTTTATTATAGTATTTTGTAATGTATACTGACCAGTCAAGGCTGCTTATTGGTTAAGTAGTAGGGGCAGTAGGTATTTGGATGTATAGCCTAATCCATCTTCGTAGGATATGACGGCAAATCAATTGTCCAATTCTGAGCCGCCTGAACATAGCGGACAATCTCGTTTCAAAATCCATTACCAGAAATAACCACAGACATCTGAATGCTATTGAAAGACTAATAAACAGTCCCTCGACTTAATAATATTTCTGCCTTGCTAGGTTTGAGTAGTCTATAAGCAATTTCTAGTGAAACAGATCAACTGCTGTAGCCCAGGCAAAGTGCTCGGAAACATTGATTGCAGTCTAGTCGTAGAAGATGCATGGCTAACATAAATATATCCAGCTGGTTAACATTGGAAAACAACGTATTTTCAGACATATGGTCAGGCCATGACTAGCTACTTTATCCACTGACCCAAAAGTGAAAATATTTAGCTGAAAATTGGTCAAATGAGAAATATGGAAGTACCTCGTGTCATCACCAACAAAAAAATGAAACGACAAACATTCCTCAAAACTCTGAATGAAATAAATGGGGTAATTACCTTGCATTGTGGCATGCGCCACTAAGCGCCACTGCCAGCTCAAAACCATTAATACTGTGCTGTATAAATAATGTGATTAAACCCTTACAATCACATTGGTACAGGCCTTAACCAAGAGCAAGCAATTGCTATGTAATTCAAGCACAGGGCTTTGGGCCCTACCCCCACAGCTACTGCTGACAGAGTAGTAGGTAACCAAAAAAAATGTTTTGACCTTTAAAACCGAAAAATGTCCACATGTACCCCACTTTAATGGATTTTTAAAGATGAAAAACAATGACAGCATTTCGCAATTACTCACCAGTCAGAAAGCGGTTCTGCACCAATACCCGTTATAAAATGAATTTCTGAATAATAATAAGAAAAATAGAATAACATGTTACAAAAAAAAGGATTCCAGGTTGCTCACTATAGAGAGCTAGTCTAAGTCTTCTTTTGCTTCTTTGCAGTTTTTGTTTTTAGACAAGGGAGAAATAGGCAGTTTGTCATCCTGGTCTCTCATCCAGGTTAAATGCACATTCACAAAACAAGCCAAGGAGGAAGGCCCGCCTGGCACAAGGCGATTGGCTGGAGCGGGATTGATGGAACAGAATTGGCCGGAAAGTATCGGCATGCTCCAAAAATTATAAATTGCCATTCCACTGGCACTGAACTGTCTATGTTGCTAAACAACTCTTAGAGGGCCTCCTTAGCTTATACAACATGTTCATAGGGGACAAAACATTAGTTTTTTTTAACTGAAAAAAATCCTACCTAGTGCAGCTTTAACATAATCCATAAATTATAATGAAGCAACCACTGTGATTGACCAAAAGTGTTGACCCTAATCAAGAAATTAAATACATCCCAAACTTTTCTGTGAATTTGGTGAATATATCCCAGCAAACTGAAATACCAATCATTTCTGTTTTAATTTGAATTGTAGACTGCTTGAAGTCAAAGTAACTGTAATAACCCATTCTAACTTATTTGTATGTTCTTTTACCCGAGTTGCATGTAATGTCTTTGTAGAATGACTGTGAGAAAGGCAGTTTTAAGGAATGCACAAAAAAATAAACTGACACCATCTAAAATGTAAATTCCGCCTACACAAATCAACCTATAAACTTATTGTTCCAAAAGATCAGGCTGTTGTGTTGTTTAGCAATAGGCAAAAGACAAACACTTTTAAAGTATTGTATATATGCTAGTCATTCACTTAGTGCTTCAAAAACAGGTGTTTGATAGTTGTTTATTTTAAGCATAAAAAACAAGTATTATTATAGTGGTTTATTTTAAGTATAATGAACAAGTATTATTTTGAGGTTATTAGGTTGCATGATCATGGTCACTGATGTTCCCCATTAAAAAGGAGGACAGATTACTGATGGTCCATGTTCAGTCTGAGAGACAAAATAATTATTTAGGGGATCAAATTTACCTGCTCCCCCTCCTAAACAAAACCTACACCAATATGTTGTCAGCTGTATACCTTTTTGCTTTATATATTCATTTAATGTATTTATATTGGAACTGCAGAGGTCATATCTTGACAACAAGAATGTAAAAAAAAAATAATCCATTGCAATGTGGAGGTACGAAATAAATATGCACCATAGGTAATTTTGATTGATTCAGGAAAAATAAATGTCCTTTTGCTGCCGCACAGGTTCTTGAGTGATTTACAAAGGCAGCACTGATATTTTCATGCAGTCAACCGTCCATTGGATTCTGCTAAAGAGACACTTTTTTTGTGGCCAGAGTATTCTCCTATAAACGAACCGTCTTCTTTGAACTGGGATTCTTCTTCGTCCCCGTAGTCCACCAAGCTGTCCACACTGTCGCTGTTCGCTCCATCTTCCCATCTTAGTGAGTTTTCATCACTGTCAAGAAGGACAAATGTAATTTTTGGTTACATACGCACGTTCATTTAAACAGTTTTTAAGTTGGCAGAAATTTTATATTTTATTTAATCTAAAATACATTGCAGTCACAAAAAGAATTACCCTTCATAGTTTGAAATATCTAACTATTTTAATCATAATGTATATACTCATTATTATAATAATGTATTATAATCATAATGATCAAAACTCGTTGGTCTATGATGAGTGCAACGTGTTCACTGTGACAATCGGACTGGGTCAAACTCAATACGATCGGCTATGTATACGGGAAAACATAACTGAGGAGGCATACCTGAGGGGGCAATACCCCTTTTTACCCCCCCCCCCGTGGAACTGGGCATGAACACAACTGAGGGGGCACGACTTGCTACCTGAGGGGGCAATGCCCACTTTTTTCACCCCTGTGGAACCGGGCCTGCAATTCCATCATATATCTTTGCTTTTTACCTTACTATGGTTGAAGGCAATTTAATAAAGGTGGATGTATGTAAAATAATTTTTAACTTACAATTTCCCTTTAGTTTAGTTTAACTGTGAGAGGGGATTAATAACATTTCCTTGAAAATTTGAGACTGAACTTTTCAGATGTACTACTGTATTCTACTTGTATTTTCAGAAATGTGATTTTCTCTCTGAAAATAACAACTGCAACTAGCATTTGTGGACCACGAGAGCAGCAACAACACATCACAGAACAATACCTCTGATTGGATCAGAGCAAAAAAGCAAAGGCCACCACACAACAAACACTTTACTAATTATTAATTGCTAATCAATGTATTTAGATGTAAACTGCCCAAATGCAGCTCAATCATGGAGTGGCTATATGCAGTCCCAGACAATCAGCCTGTCAGCCCTAGTAATTCCAGGGGAGTGTACAGGGGCCCAGATTTTATGCCAATAGAAACTAGAACCTTGCCAGCTTGTGTCTCCCAAGAAGAAAAATGGTCACAGAATCAAGATGTCATCCATTAACCTCACATTATTGAACAAGTGCACTAAGGAAAGGATGCGTAAGTGAATACAATGCATTCACATTAATTAGTTTCTCAATATTGATGCAATCATGAATAGAGACCTGCGTCAAGGACATGCTGTTTAAGTAGTGTTGTGCGCTATATGAAAATGCATTAACGTTTTCACTCCAATTTTGGTTACATTCTGTTCTTCTGTCAAATGTGTCTCAGATGACATAGAGTTCAAGTCTGGACCATTAATACTGTGAGTGCACCATGTTTGTCTAACTATTTGTTTGCTGGTGAAGCCTGGGCTGCAGTGTTAGCATCCGTGCTGCACAGAGGCTAACTCAGTTGAATAATGCCACACAACATGTTTAAAGGGCATGTACAAACAGGCAGTCGTGCTTTCTCAGCACTGAGGCTCACATCAATTCAACAGCGTAGTACTTTGATAGGGATTACATGCAAACCAAAATAAAAAATATGCTGATTTACAGCTGATAGTCAGCAAAAATGTAATTAATTCACTTGTCTACCTTGCAACCAAACTCTTGCAGAGGAAAAAAGAAAGGCAGGTACAGTATGTACTGTAGGGCGGAAGGGAGGTATGTACATAGGGAGGTAGAGGTAATGAAGGGAAGGAAGGGAGGTATGTACATAGGGAGGTAGAGGTAATGAAGGGAAGGAAGGGAGGTATGTACATAGGGAGGTAGAGGTAATGAAGGGAAGGAAGGGAGGTATGTACATAGGGAGGTAGAGGTAATGAAGGGAAGGAAGGG
>JACXGI010001252.1:7791-58919 GCA_016801175.1 Esox masquinongy | reverse complement strand
TTTTGTTGGATATTATTTGTTTCACTCTTAATTTTGTCTAAATGTTATTTTCTTACCCGTCTGTGACCTGATTAATATACAACAAGCTGTGTTTGGGATTTTCATATACCCACCCACCCACACACACCCTTCTACACACACCTACACACACATCTACAACTTAAAAAAATCGACTGTACACATTCACTGTAGTTCCCACTCTACTGACACTGTTACCATATTAATTGTAGGTAAACAGCTACCTCCATTTTTTCTTTTACTTACAACTCTGTGCTGATCCAAATAAAGTGCATGCATGTTAAGATTTTCTTCCGGAACAAGAGAAATGTACAGATTTACTTACACATATACAGTGAAAATGTATATTGCTTTCAGTGACCAATATCATCTCTTCTATATTAATACACACCATTCTTCGGAACAAATAGTGAATGTCTCACCTGCTTTCAGAGGTGTCATCATTCATGCTCTGGGACTCAACTTCAGGATGGAGATCCTCCCTCTCTTTGACTGTAAGATTGAAACTTGTTTTGTTAGTCAGAATTATAAATAGACAGGCTGTATGTTTGGCATATTTCAATGTTTTGGAAATTGGAAACGACAGACGAATTGGGAATGTAATCAAGCATTTTAATGTAAATCATTTTAATACTAAATAACCCTACACTGCAACACAATGCTTGAAATTATTTTGAAAAATAAGCTTGCTATAGGAATATTTAAATGCAGCCTTTATGTGTATTTATGTGTGGGTAGCGTGCCAGCTGAGCTGATGTACCTGCGTATTTTCCACTTTGGTTGTGAAACACAAAGCATGCAATGAGCACAGCGACGGTGAGGAAAGCCACAGCGCACATCATCCCAATGATCCAGGGCTGAATGGCAACCCTCCCGTGAACACTGGACAATTCTAACCCAAAAACAAACACAGGGGTTTAGTTACCCTATGCTATAGCCTCCTGAGACCCTGTGTCTGCATATGAGGACACTATGTTTTAGGCTTCCTGCACCATGTACTTCATTCTGCTTAACTTAAACCTATTGTCCTTATTAGAGGACAGTTGTCTGCACCATGCTTAGATATTATACTTATCAGGTCCTATTAATCCCAAATAGCTAAGAGAAATTAAAAAATCCTTTTGTAATAGTAAATTCATCAGGGACCCCTTCTTAATAAGGACAAAATACCAAATATAAAATTATACTATAACACTGAGAGTAGGCTATCTAACTGGAACAACCATGTCTTGGGTATTGGGATGATACATTTAAAAGGCCCATCAGTTGGCATCAGATAGACAATTGAGTCATGTTTTGGTCAATTTCCTGCAAATTGTAACATTTTGTAGGAAGGAAAGAGAAAAGTTGCAGTTTTCAAGATTGTGTTATGGTGCATTAAAAAGAAAAACAGCATTTAGGGGAAAACAATAGTTTTCTGTTGAAAATGCCAATGGTTAAGAACATACAGCACTGTGCAAAAGTCTTAGGCAACCTGACATTTTTAAAAGCTATTTTTCTTGGCAGTAAGTGTTTTTTACTCATAAAAAACATAGAATACAAATAAATTCAAATAAACATGAATAAAATAAACTGTAAGAAGAATTTTGTGTTATCCAACAAAATATGTTATCCATATTTTGGGAGACGACATTTCGAGAAACTGAGCAAGTTGAAGACAGAAAATGCAACGGATGACCCAGATAGTGTCGGCATCTGATGAAAAGTACTCAAATGTCACTCCCTTGAGGGACAGAAGGAATATGAGTGAAGTGCTTTCTCAGTATCAGACAGAAACACTTGGCACCAAAGTAAACAATTTGACAGATAATTAACCCAACCACCCTGCAAAGCCTGTCAAGTCTTAGAGGAGAGGAAGTTTGTGGTTATGGCAAATCCTGCAAGCCGCTTGGAAGAACTTGACACGGGACTACTTGAAACAGTTACAGTGTTTCGCATTAAGCAATTTTCTCAAGTAGCCTAAGACTTTTGCACTGTGCTGTACAATGCAGACTGTACCCCTGAGCCAAAATGTATTTTATCATTCGTTGTTTGTAGGATTTATTACACGGATAAAGGTTTTATAAAGATATCCGACCTAATGGGAAAAACAATTTGCAAAAACAAATGTATTTCCCCCTTGGTAACATTGTAAATTGCTTCAATAAAAAATACTAAATAAGGAACACATGATAAAAAGATTTCAACACAGATTTTGACAATAATAAATGTTTGTCGGTGTGGAATTCAGTTGCTGTGGGTGGAAATGACAGTTGATGGCTAACAATTGTACCCTAGTGGCCTTTTCTCTCTCACCTTTGACCCTGGTTTGTATAACATCTTCGAAAATACTAGCATTATTGTGCTGTGACTTAGCCACTAGACGCACAGTGTACTTCGTCCCAGGCTCCAGCCCTTCAATCATGTGGAAACCTTTAGAAGTGTTTACTGCTTCTGAAATCCTCCAGTTACTTTCACCTACAAGAGTTGCACAACTACCATGTGTTATTATACAGGCTAGCAGAACATGATAATGACTATCGCCACACTAAACACTAGTTCTATGACAACTACTACATAGAGAAATGTCCTATTAGCAGTGCATTGTTTACATTTCAAAGAGTGCATATAAATGCATTGCAAGTATAAATGCATTGTAAGCTACTGAAATGCAAAACATTAGCAGTCGGTTCACACATATATTCAAGCCCTAAACATACTTATGACGTTTCAAACAGAAACATTAGAAATGTGCTATTACAAATATGAAGCTGTGGGTATTAGAGAGTAGCTTACGGTTATTCGTATAAGAAACATAAAACTCAGATTCCTGTTGTTCATCCTTGGCAGTCCAACTGATTTTTGCAAAGGTGTCACTCACATAGGAGCTTATGTTAAACAGGGCTGTGACTGATAAAGAGAGAAGAAAGGAAGGGGAGGGAAAAGAGAGGCAAGGAAGAGAGGATTAGTGAAGCCAAACAGGATCCCCCAAGTCAAGAATACTGCAGGCCACATGGACCCTTCAAAGAGACAATTAGAAAGCAGGGCAGCTAGCATCAGTTGTCTGGAACTGGATTTGTTTTACAGGGAGATATATCATGGAGGAAAGTCTTATCCTTAGCATGGCTTATTCCAATTGGCATTTCTGATAATCCACATGCAATAATATCTACATAGATGAGACTACTTAATGTCTGGAAATTGTATTTTTGTCAGAGACACAGAGTGGAAATTCAATCAAAATAGAAAGCAAGGAACAAAGCCACAACACAGTTGAACTAAGAGTATGTAGTATACCAAAAGAGGAAGGAGTTGCATTTGCAGGAATCAAGCTGGGAGGAAGGAGGGAGCAGTTTTGCCCTGAAATGAAAAAGGCACTTCAGAGTCCAAGATAACCATTGAAATAGATTTTATATCTACTGTACATAAGTACTTCAGAACTAAACTTGTTCAAGTGGGCGGTGCTTACAAAACGTGCACTGGAGAGCTGACATTGTCGCAAAAACGAGCAACTGGCTCTAAATACATCAAATACATTGATTAATGAGAACAAAGGAGACCTACAGACTTTATTGACTTGTAGGCAAATTAATCCAAAGAAATTCTCCCCTTGTCAATGAGATGCACACAGGCCTTTCACAATGTTTAAGGCATTCACAATTGTAATGCATTTTGACCATCACAAATATCATTATAGGCTTGGTAAAAGTAATATAGAGATAAATGTTCGGTAGATGTTCCTGAAACTGATGGTACTGTAACTATATACGGACATATTAGGACGTATGAAAAGGCTTATTCATTCACACATTAAAATAATGTATTATGCGGTTTGAAAAGTATTCAAAACTATTGACTTCTTTCTCAGACAAACAATTCCAGGCAAAAGCCGAAGGCTACTCAAAAGATTACCTTCATGCTAGATTGATCATCGGTCATAACAACACAGCGAAAAATGTGTCAGCTTAAGAGGTCAAAAACATGTGCATTTTGTTCAACAGTCTGACAATCGTTGACAAAAAATCAACAATTGGAATCTAATTTCAGGTACTTTGCAATGTGCTCCAAGAAGCTGAGGCAGCAAAGCTAAAATCACTCTTACCACATCAAGTTATTGTAGTTGTAGGACATTTTATTAATAAAAACGGTAAAACTAGAATTGAAGAGATTTAGTCATCTCAAACTTACTTTTTTCTGCTTCCTTTATAAAACTGAGGTTAAGTGGGTATTCTTTGAAAGTCGATAAATGGGGTTGTAATAAAAAGAGTGATTTCTTTCATCATCCTGAAAATTTTGCTTTACTTTTAAATGGTTTATGCTACAAAATATTATACCGCTATTACAGAAAGAGAAGAACTCCCAGGAACACATGCCCTTACCTAAAAATTTACAAGACCTAACACTCAGACTGGAGGAATAAAAATAATTTTTTTATTATGTTTTCTACAAAAAAATTATATATAATTATTCTCTGGTGATCTTCATGTTTTTCTGAACTTCCCATTACTTTCACATTTCAGCCACATCCTTTAGATGTATATAATTTGTGTGGAGTTATTTTAGATATCCTTTATAGAGGAAGGGTTTCAGAAAATGTATAGAAATGTGGAGGGACTTTGTTGTCCTCGCTTAAAGGGGACGATGAATCCACCCATTCGTCCATTATGGTGCCAGGACAGAGACGGGCTATGAATGGAGCAGAAGCTGCCCTTTCGTAGGGATTGGAGGGCCAAGAGAGGCAGCAGAGGCAGCAGAACGACAAGCTTGTCAAGTCAGTTCCACTTGGCGCTCTGTTGTGAAGCACCATTGTCTTGTAGTGGATAAGAGCTTCAACTGGAAGGACTACCCACAGAGAACCTTCAGGAGCGAGTCGCTGCATGGTTGTTTGGTTGACCAGAGATAACTTCTGAAATCCTACTCTTTTACCCATCATCCAGTTCCCTGTGGATTAGCTACTCACTTGCTTCTGTGATTGTGTGACCCTCCTCCATGCGTGGGGGTCCGCAGCCTTCCTTGGTGCACGCGCTCAGATAGAACATATACCCTCCAATACCTTCCAGGTCTTGAACGAGCCACTGTGAGGTGTCTGCACCGCTGATATTCACCTCCTGCTTGTTCCCTACCTCCAACGTCTCACTTACTGAAGAAAAAGATAAAGACTTTATTCATCTATAAAATATAGAAATGTGTTCAGCTGTATCCAACCCTTCTGTTTTTGCCAAGTCTATCAATAAAGGGATCTGAGGGGATTATGTAGACTTGAAATGAAATGAATCAAATGTAATTAATTATAACGTCAGGTGTGGGAGCAGCTCAAAAGTGAGTAGTCATCCCCTTTTTATTAATGCTATATGGAATATCAGACCATCTTATTATGTTTCCTGTAACAACTAATTCCCTTCACCCCCAATCTGCAACCTACCAAAGGATCTCAGAATAAATTAATCGGTTGTGCAATCTATCCAAATGCACAACAAAAAACTAACTCCATGGTATTCAGAAAATACTAGAGCCGTAAAGCACCCTGCCGTGAACATTGGAACGGAAGTTGGAACAGTTTGACTAGCCAGGAAAGACATTACCATGCTAATATTGAAAAGCACTCAGCTCTGCCTGATTACTTTTTTTCCATCTATTTGGCTGATTGACAGTGTCTGTATTTACTCATCCAGGAATAAGTTACCGTGTCAAAATACACAGGTAGAATATCAGGATGATCATGTGCACATACCGGGTTGATACTGCAGGCGATATCCTGTAAGGATGCCATTGGCCTCAAAGGGAGGTGCCCACACCAGTGTGATGGAGTCAGTCTGGGCGTTTGATGCTGTCAGAATGGGCACTTCTTCAGGAACTGTCAAGATCATCAAAAAAACAGACATTAAACGTTCAGCCTGTAGTGCTTTATAATCTCATTGAACATACAGTTTCCTCAACTGTAATATGAATAGGCTTCATCTGTCATATTTGAGCATAACACCAGTTATCAGGGCAGATGATTTCACTGCGGGATTGCTACGACTAGTGAACACAGCTAATTAGTTCAAATCTGCTACATGCACTTTGCATTGTTGTGTGGCAAGGCTTTGAAGTTATTCTGTGAGTGCACATGTAGAATATTTACCTCCTTCTGGAGTCTGGAAGATGACAGCGTCACTGCTTGGGCCATTTCCCCTCTTGTTGAAGACGTTCACAGTCAGTCTGTATTCCGAGAAGGGCCTGAGGTCAGAGACTATGGCATGGCTCCTGTTCCCTGGGAATGTCAGGAATTGACTCTCCTCAGAAATTCTGTTGGAATGTAGGAGGCTCCGTTTCCTTACCCAGTGCACCTGAGAGAGGGATGGAAATGGAGTAATGGATGTTGTTTTGCATGTCCTATAACTCCCATCCACACATACTACATGTATTTACATAGTAAAACTATCATTTTAATTACATAATCTTGAATTTGCAGTTATTGTCATGATGAATCACAAATAAAAAAATCTAATGTATTTTATAAGGCACTTTTTCATCAGCAGTTGTCACAAAGGGCGTACACAGATACATAGGGCTAAAATCCAGAACAAGCTACAACAAGAAATTGATGCACAGTGGCTAGGATAAATTCCTACTGGAGGTCAAAAAACCTAGAGAGGAGCCGGGCTCCGAGATGTGTCCAGTCCTCTTCCAAGTGAATATTATAAAAGTACATTACCTTTTTGGCCACATGATTTTCACAAATGCTGCTAAATCTATTTCTTATGACAATTATCTATTTCATCTACTGATACAAACAATCCCATGTTTTTGCATTTTTTCAATGATTTCCAAAGCAACAACTTTTGAACAACATAAAGAAAAAACAAAGGTATTTTCAAGGGCATCAGTCTTCCTCTGGCATTTTACAACTTAAATCATTGCAGATGTATGTGTTGTTATAAATCAGTATAACATAGCATGTTGTTTTTTGTCATCCCGAAAATATACAAAAACACTTACACTGTAGCCCCCCAGATGACCCCTCACTGTGGCCTGGGCAACCCTGGTCCAGCTGACTCTGAGAACGGTGGTGTTGATGACCTCTACTGCCACATCCTGTGGGGCAGTTGTAGGAACTGGACAGGGGAGGCACCCATAAGTAGCAATAGTACACACATCTGTATACACACACGCACAAACACGCATGCAAGCACACACACACACACACACACACACACACACACACACATACACACCTACAAACCTACACACCCATAAACTATAGGAGAAATAGATATACAAAACAAAGTACGAAACAAAATACGAAAGTGGAGTAAAAACACACTAGTGGGAGGGGGGCAGGGTTAGGAGGTGGGAGGTAAAAGAAACAAAACATAAATCCATTATGATTTGTGTCTTTATGTGTCAAATCTGCCACTTTGCTCAAACAAAGGTGGGAATTTGAATCATAACCTCTCTGCAAAGGTTCTTGCAACTTCCCTTGCCTGGCTTATATACATAAAATGACTATAGAAAGTATTTTTAAAAACATTTTCTTGATCAGTGACTCTGAGTTTCATGTTTTTGAATTCAGATGTTTTTCACCCCACTTATTCTGACACCATTTTTGACCCTTTTAAGGGGTGTTTTTGTATTATTATTGTGAAATTGTGCAATATATAAAAAACATAACATAATTGGAAAATCAATCCTAAAGTAGTTTAACCAATCAACTTCAAAACTCACCAATTTCCCGAAGAGCCCAATCCCCACTGTGGAGCATAGTGTTCACCGTACCATGTTATGGAGATATTTACAACATAATCCTAATTACTGACAAAGGTGCTTCCAGTATTAACACAGGGGTGTGATATTTGAGTTTTATGATACATAAGTTTATATTTCAGTTTTTTTAATATCATTTCACAAAAATACCGAAATGTCCCTTAAAATCATGGAGTATATAATTGGAAAGAAATCCTAATTGTGTAAAACTCTGAGGCACTGACAGAAAAAAAGTATGTATAGGCACTGTATGTCTGTTTAACGTGAGACAACTACTTAAAGTACACCTATTGTACAAAAGGTAATATCCGAAAGAAAATGTTCACTTAACCTGATACTCTATCCTGAAGACAATGCCAAAAGAAAACTGAAGACAACAATATAAGGAGAGACAAGATACGATGTTTACATAATTGAATAATTGTCTTATTTTTCAAAAATGACATTAGGGTCAGTAAACAGCAAAGAGTCTCATAAGAAAACAGTAGCTAGTGCACATCCCAATAAAATCTCAAGTGTGGACCTTCTCAATAAAATAATATCCTACCACAAAGACTTCCAAGTATGGAAAAGATAAATGTAAGAATGTGAAAATTTAACTGAACTCTTACCAGGAAAACTTTAAATAGCATCAGTGAATGACCATTGTTATAATAGTGAATAATACTATTGAAAATACAACACATTTTCCATTTACATTTTTGTAATTTACCAGAAAGTCTTATACAGATGGACTTATAGTTAACGCATTCATCTTACAATAACGATCGATTTATGTCTAGTGTGCCTTGTTTTTCTTTTAGGCCTAATAATGTAAAGAACTTTGACTTGCCCCTGTGTATGAAATGTGCGATACTAATACACTTGTCTTGTCTATTTGGGTTCACCACACAAACCAGTAATACAGAAGTACATCTTGCTCAATGAAGTAACTATCAGCGAAGACAATGCTTGAAGGAAGAAACAGTTATAAAAATGAAAAATACTTTCACCATTAGCGTGCAAGGACAGAAAATAGCTTTGACTGGAATGAGCGAGAGCTGCCCTCTAATAGGTGTGGAACAGCCGAGAGACTAGAGGTGGAGGAACAGAGCTTGGGTAGGGATGGGGAGGTTTGACAATAGCATGAAGGTAGGGAGGGACAGTTCCCTTATCGCCCAATAGGCTAGCATCATGGTCTTGTTGTGGATGTAAGCTTGAAATGGAAGCTAGATAATTATTTTGGGAAGGTTGAACACAAGATGGGCTGTGGCCTTCTGGATAAATTGTAGTAGTTTGATGCCACATACAAAAGCCATATCAAAAGTGAGTTGTAGTAGTAATAAAGATAATTTTGCCATGAATATTTTTTTCAGTGGTCAGCTATTTTTTCCATGCTAATGTATTCTGATGATAATACGGTCCATAGGGTGAAATATTCTTTAAAAATATTGGTCACTATTATGACCTAAACATAAACCTGACATCCACATTAGGGATGAGTTAAGGGGTGATTTTTCAATTGAGATCAGCTGAAGATGATTAAGTATTGCACTTGGCTGAAAAAATCTAGCAACAATGCGTTTATAAATGGGTTTATAAATGGGGATAAATGGGGACACAATGTGTTTATAAATGGGGATATTTATCACACCAGCTTTTGTGGCAAAGACCATGCCTCTCTGGGCTATGACACAAGGAAGCAGAATATTACTGTTAGTAGATAGGTGGCGCCACTCAATATAAGATAGGTGGCGCCACTTAATATATTCCAGTATTCGGCAGGTAGCCTTGTTATAAGAAGGCAAATATAAAGGTAGCTGGTTTGATTCCACATCATTACAAAACTTCTGCTACTTTGCCCATGAGCAAGGTAATTATCACTAATTGCTTGAGTAAGTTGTTCTGGAAAAGAGTCTCTGCAAAATGATTAAAATGTAATCTAGATTCAGTGGGGAAGTAAATATTCTGGCATTACACTGGTTATCCTTTACTTAGCAGTGATTGAGAAGACGCATCTATTCACATGAAGTGCCATGTCTTATTGTTTAATGTTATAGAAGACTTGCAACTCATTCTACGCCAACAGGTTTTTGTGCTAATGCACAACATAACCAATGACCCACTATGAGTGCTTCATTTTTTTTAAAAACAGTGTGCAGTTCGGATGCTGGAATTGTAAGTGTTGGCCAAAAACCACTCAGCCAAAAGCAGAATATGTGCATGAATTTTACTGGATTACTCACAGTCTTCCCCGGAGTACCCTGTTACGACTTTGGGTTCCGGGCCCCAGCCATGGCTGTTGCGACTCTGAATCTTTATCTCGTAGGGGACGAATGTGGGGGTGTTCTTGACGACAATGCTGTGTCTTCTGACAAGATGATCTGTCCAGTTGTATTCTAGCCCCACTCTCCTGTAGCTCACTTTGTACTCCAGGCCTGGACCATTGTGCTCCATGGGCAATAGTGGCTGTGACAGAGAACATCAGAACAGAAAGTTTCTACAACATACTATGCTCATACTTAAGACACACAGCATACAGCTGTTGTCTTTAAGGGTAACTACAGATATGAATCTCACCTCCCAACTGATATCTAATTGATGGGGCAGATGACCCTCAATTTTGATGTTTTCCGGATTTTTATCAGGAGCTGTGAGGACATGTGCATTAATAGGCTATATTGTTTTATTTGTGTTAAGACAATTAGATTATGTTTCAAACGGCCATGAAATAAATCTCCAAATAACAATGGTCTGTTCATTAAAACCTTCTAAATAAAGTTATATTATTTTGATAAAAGGATTGTAACATATTACAAAAAAGGTCAAACCTGCAGGAGGGGTTTTGTATCGATTTGTGTGCCTGCTTGGGGGCCCTTTCCCAATGGCGTTAACTGCACACATTCTGAATTGGTAGTTCAGGTTGCCCTGTAATGCCAACGCCACAGTGTCCTGGTTTCCAGGTACTCGCTGGAGTTCTCGCCATGTCCCAGGATTCCACTGGCTCTCCTCATACTCCACAATGAACTCTGTGATCATACAATGTACCCATTTACAAATCATTTATAGACAAATGTAATATGTACGGAAAAAATATGAAAAGTATTAGAGTATTAAAATCTGTAAGTACTGTGACAATTAATACAATTTCTCCTTTTGGCTCTATACTCCAAATGCTCGGATTTAAAATCTAACAACTACTATGAGGTAAAAATACAAATGATCAGCTTTCTTTTGGAGAGTATTTGTGTATATTTTGGTTTCACCATTTAGAAATTACAGCACCTTTTATAGAGGGTCCCCCTTGTTTACAGCACCAAATATATTGGAACAGATCAATATAATGTTGAATCAAGCACTAATGTTTAGTGTTTCGTCACATATCCAAGCAAGCAATAACTACATGAAGTCTGCGCCATGTCTGTATTGCAGCTATCTTCAGGTAGTGTTTGTAAGAGCCAAATTCTTAATTAGTAATTGGTTTATTATCCTTTAGTGTTTAGTCCTTTAATTGGAGATATTTTGGGGTTTCAGTAATTTGAATGTACTTTAGAGTTATTGTAGTCTAACAGTATATTTTTGGTTATTTTAAAATATTACCGTGATTGAGCTAAGGCGCATGTGCCACTGTCCTTAAGGCGCACGTGCAACTGTTCTAACTAAATTGACGGTTATTGGAAATGTTTCAAAGAAGGAAGGATACTATGTTAGATTAGGGCTATAAAGTTTTTGACCGTAACTTAGTGTAACTCAATGTAATGTAACATTGTAAAGTATATAAGATACTTGAATTGACAACTACTGTTTGTACTCTACCATTGGAAGCTATTGAGGATTGAAAGCTCCAATAAACACCCTTGGACTGTATTCCTGCTTCGTGTTGGATTCGTGAGTACAATGCTGACTGACTCAAGCCAAATAAGCAAGGAATTCAGAAGTGTACAAATGCATAGTTGAATTTGGATACGCGTCAAACATCCGATTAATGTACTAGCAGCCTAAGTGGCGTGATATAAGTAAAGCGGCCACGACAGTGTTCAATGAGGTCTTTTGAACTTAATCAAATGAAAGGCATGTTCGGTTAGAAATTGGTCAGTCAAGTTTTGTCCTTTTTTTCCCTGAATAATTCCTTAGTTCCAATAGCAGAATTTGGGGTCATTGTCTTGTTGTATTTGGGGTCATTGTCTTGTTGTATTTGGGGTCATTGTCTTGTATTTTGGGTCATTGTCTTGTTGTGTTTGGGTCACTGTCTTGTTGTATTTGGAGTCATTGTTTTGTTGTATTTGGGGTCATTGTCTTGTTGTATTTGGGGTCATTGTCTTGTTGTATTTGGGGTCATTGTGTTGTTGTATTTGGGATCATTGTCTTGTTGTATTTGGGGTCATTGTCTTGTTGTATTTTGGGTCACTGTCTTCTTGTATTTGGGGTCATTGTCTTGTTGTATGATGAAGCACTTTCTTTCCAATTAGCCTGTAGGCAATTGCTTGAAAGTAAGCAGACAAGATTTTCCTGTATGCAACATTTATTGTGCTGCTGCTGTCAAGAGTTATATCATCAGTTATGATAAGTAAGCCCAGTTCCAATGGCAGACACATGCCCTTGCCATAACATCCCTGCACAAACAAGGTGGTGTGCCAGTTTCCTTTTTTCTCTAGTTTCCTCTTGCCATCCCTCAGGCACGTTAATAGTCTCTTTTAGTTACTTTCTAAGCCATGCTCTGTTTGAGGCTTGTGTTTTGATCCTTGGAGTAAGTCTCTATATTTTTGCTGGTAATGTTTTCTGTGGATGGTAGTGATTAACACATCCAGGCCTACCTCATGGAGTGCTCCAGATGGGTTTGACAGGTTTTGTTATAATTACTGTTACCCTTCTTTAGTCATCCACTGTAGCGCTTGATTTGGCATTTCAGGCCGTTGGTGATTGCTAAGCTCACCAGCAATCTGTTGTTTTTGGTAAACCTGATGTTTGGTATTCATGTAGTAGCAGACTCCAAAGACAGTCACAAAGCTTAGAATCAAGGCAAGACACTGACAGCTCTCTGATGACTGCACAAATTATGTGACAGGACACACCTAACCAGAAACACCTGCCAAGACAATTGTTCTATGTTTAGTGCCCTAAATTAAGGGGACTGTGCATAGTGTCAACACTTGACTGTGCAAGTGTTAACATTTCTAAATGGTGAAACCAATATTGGAACAAATAGCCTCAAATATAGCATCTATACTTCAACCTCATAGAAGAAACAGAAGAAAACATTCTCCACTGTTCTTATGGAGGACACTGTATGTACATTACATGTGTATATTAGTAAATAATGAAATAGTGTATGTGTGCATACTGTATATTTCACATTATAGCATTCTATATTGAGTCTGTAGTTTGAACTCTTTCTAGTCCGACAGATGCAGTATACATTTAACAACATCCCTACTCCTTCTGACTGCTGACTTTGGTAGCCAGGCCTACCAGTAAGAGAGCTGTTGTGGTCATCACCAGGTACCCAGGCCAAGCGGACACTCCGGCTCTTTTCTTCAGACAGCTTTAAATATTCAGGTGCATCAGGGACATCTAAAACAACAAAACAGTAACATTGGAGATACAAGGTTGTCACTGTAGGGGAACAATTTGGGTTCCAGGGAGAAAATGTGTGTCTACTGGTAGGACAGTTTTGGGTCCCTTGTAGATCCCAGGTTGATGCAGGTATGCTACACAAAGATAAATGACACAATTTCCTAAACTAATACAATTTGATAGTAACTGGGGAAGGAGGTGCAAGTGAATAAAAGTTCCAGTTGTTGGATATCATCACTCTAGCAGGATTCCAGTAGCAGCCTTTTCAAACCAGGATAATGATGCATGATGTGGCCTGTTAACCGGGTGTTTCCTGACACCACTCACAAAATGCACACCACTTAGGGAAGAACTAGGTTCTCTACAAAATGCCTTATCACATATGGTAGGCCAAATATGTCTAGAAATTATATTTCTGAATGGTGAAACCAATAACTACACAAATACGCAACAAAAAAAAAATGAAAATCTATAATTTAACCCCGGAGTAATTGTTTTAATTATCTGTGTGTTGCATTCAAGAATCCCCAAGGGGTAATACTAGATGGCTGACACACAGTCTATACGTAAATGTTTTTACTTTTTATGGGTTTACTGTGTAGAAGGTGGAACATTACAATGATACAATGCTGATGTCTTTCAGGTCATACAAAGGAAACAGTTTTAAAATAAAATAGGAAAATTTGCTATCCTTATTTGTAAGGGAAGTCTGTCGTTCTTTCCAGGTAGGTGCACTCCAGCCAATCAGTATGATGCATTTAATAAGCAATGTAGGTGCTAAAGAGACTAAAAAAAACAGTGGGACTTGAGAAATACAGACATACGACAATGTCATTGTGAAACTGAAGGTGATGCTCCTTACCCAGGACTGTGACACGTGCAGAGGCAGAGTCCTGATCTAGACTGGTTCTGGCGATACATGTGTAAGCTCCCTCATCGCTTCGGTTTACATCGGTAATTTGTAGCGTTCCATTAACCAGAAAATATCTAATGACACAAGCGCAGTTACATATACAGAGAGAATCACAACACATTCACTTCCATCAGTGGCAATGCTGTAGCTCTTAATAGGACATTTCTTATATGAACATTTCTGTACTGTAATTTCTGCGAGGTGAGACACCTTGTACTATGGTAATGGTATAGTAATAAATAATTGGATCCAATATGGATAAAATTATTATATTATATCCAGTAATAGTCCAACTTGGGTATCTCACCTGGACTGTTCTGTGAACGCGGTTATCTCATCTTCATCCTTGCTCCAGACTATTTCGAAGTCCTTTCTGAGAGACGTGTCATACTCAGCTTGGCATGGAAGCTGAGCCGTGGTGCCACGTATTATCTGCTGGTCCTGCGGTGGCTCCACTATTTTTGTGGGATCTGAAACACAACAAATATTTGCTGGGTGAATAACACACCATGTTGTGCTCTTCTGATGTATAGTAACATTTTGAATTGAGAGAGATTGACTGACATTTTTCAGGGATATAGGTATTATTCACAAGGGAGATGTAAGAGAGAAATGGTTGGATAATCCAGTCTTCTCACATTACAGAAGACACATCTCCATTATTTTTCTTAAACCCACTTCACGTTACAATGCGAAATATAAATGAAACGATAAGCCATTCAGTATGCGGTCTAAGTTATTGTAATACCTTTCACATCCAGTGAAGCTTTGATAGATTTTGGCTTATCTGAACTGGTGGCAGAACACACATATTCACCACTGTCTTCTTTCTCTGTCTGATTTATCAGCAGTGATCCATTCTTTAAAAAAGAGTATCGTTCCCCCTTAACAGATTCCACAGTGCCATGCTTGTTCCTAGGAGACAAGAATTTCAGAGTTGTGATTTGATGAGCTGTTTTGGTACAGGACATTAATGTTTTAAAACTGTGATGGATATATAATAATTACACCCCAAAAAATGATTTTCTTGGAGTGATAAGAGATATAAGGAGATTGAAAAGGAAGAAAAAGTGTCACGAATGTAACATTTCATTTTTCACCTGGTTCATAAACAACAGGTGACTTAACTGTGAAATGTGTACTTACAGTCCCTTTCCCAATAATCCAGAGTAAATCACAGGAAATACACAAAGAATAACATTAACCGGACTATATACAGGGAATACATGTAAAGGCTTGACTGAGTGCTGGGTTAAAATAATTAAGGCAGAGGTAAAGTGACTACGTAAAAGGATAGATAATACAAGAGTGCAAGGGGGGTTTTCTTTGTGTGCATCTGTATATATGAATGTGTTTGTGATGGAGTCCTGAGTGTGCATAGTTAGTGGAACTAGTCAGTGAAAGTCAGTGAAAAGGGGTCAATGCAGAAGGTCCAGGAAGTCATTTCACTGACTGTTCAGTAGTCTTATTTACACTTGGGGTTAGGAGCTGTTCACATCCTTGATGCATCTGTACATGCCTGCCATGCTGTTGCTATGAAATAGCGTGAACGGTTCGATTGTCTGGAGTCTTTGACAATCTATTGTCACCACCAGGTATGTCCTGGATGGAAGGGAGCTCAACCCAAGTGATTGACTGGGCCATGGGCATTGCCCTCCGTATGGCTTTGTGTTGGTGATGCAGTTGTCAGCCTGGTGGTGACGAAGCCAGTGGAGATGCTCTCAATGACTCGACATCAGAACTTTCTTCACAACTCTGTGGGTGGACATTTTCAGTCCTTATTGATATGGACACTGATGACCTTGAAGCCCACAACCCTCTCTTCTTATGCCCATCAATATGGAATGGGGCATGCTCACCTCTCCGTCTCCTGAACACCATGATCAGCTTCTTTATATTGCACATGTTAAACGAGGTTATTTTCTTGGTTAAAGGAGGTTATCGTCATCCAAGATTCATGTCTTTGACCTCTTCCCTGCAGTCTGTCCTTTGTCCTACTACTGTGGTGTCACAAACAAACTCTGTGACTGTGTCGGAGTCCTGCTTGGTCATAAAGTAATGGGTGAACAGTGAATACAGGAGGGGCCCCTGTGTGGAGAGTCAGAGGGGCTCATTAGGAGGAAAAGTATCCAACAGCAAGAGGACATGTTCAGGCCAACGGTGGCTTGGTCATGGCAGGGGAATACAGAGTCGAATGCTGAGATACTGTTGACAAACAGCATTCTCATGTACTGTATGGCATTCCTAGAGTGTAGCATGATGGAGATTTGAAATGGCATAAATTTTGATGGTTTGTGAGTGATAGTGGGTGATTGTGTTGATTAGATCCATGGCCCATCTTTCATTACAGACAGGCCAGAAAAGTTTGAACATTTCAGTGAATAAACCTCCACACCGGTCTACGCATGCTCTGAGGATGACCCCTGGTATTCCATCTGGCCCTGTGGCCTTGTGAATGCTGACCCATTTAGAAATAAATCGGCTATGCAAAGCGAGATCACAGCAGATGCTCTCATGTATGGTTCAGTGTTGTTTGACTCAAAGGTACCATGAAAGGCTTTTAGCTTGTCTGGTAGGTTTGCAATGCTTGGCAGCTTGCAGCTGGGTTTCTTTTTATAGTCTGAAGTAGTTTTAAGTCCTGCCACATCCAGCGAGCATCAGAGCCGGCATAGAGAATTCAGTCTTAGTGCTATACTGAAGCTTTGCCAGTTTGATGGCTCGTCAGAGGTCACAGCAGGATTTCTCATAAGATTTGTGTCCCTCTCTTTGAAGACGATAGCTCTAAAAATATTGCAATACAAATACATGTGGTTATTGGACATATATAAACACACAGTTTCAATTGACATTAAAAAGGAAGGACGTTTTTTTTTGCAATCAAGAACTGTTGGATTGATGTTGAAGTCTAGATCAAGGTAAGTGTTTGCTGTACAGATGTCAAGAATCTCATGAACCCAAACAAAACATACATCAAATATCTATTATCCATCTGATTACCATCTTGTAATGAAACTCACCAATAAATACGCAAGTTGCGATGAATCAAACATTGTTCACCGTCAAAGAAATGAACAACATTCACTACATTAAACAGCAAACAAATTTTACTTCAAAATTGGATGGGTGATGAATCCTCATCCATAGTGAATCAAATCAGCACACCGAAAAGTTATTTTAGAAAATGCAGGGCAAATATATTGAGTGCTTTCCATATGAGTCAATACAGATGTTCCCCAACTCCACCAACAGCAGAGAGAGGGTAGGGAGCAACAGACTGGTGACTTTACTTACCAGGAAACGTTAGATGGAGGGGAGCTGAAAACTTTGCAGTCCATGACAACTTTCCTCCCACGCACTACTAAATACCTCTGTTTATCCTTAGTCAGGATCCGAGGGGGGATATCTGTGTGGGTAGCAAAAACATAATTACCACTTGAATATTTTACAGTGAAGTGGCAAACCAATTAAGTTTCACTGGACACCTAGTGAAACTTCACTGGACACCTACTGGCCACTTTCTGTCAGGTGAATCACAGTTGAATACGGCTGCAGTTTGATTGTCATCTTAAGTGGAGTCACAATTCATGAATGCTGCCCTCTCTGTCCTCGATTTACCTCAAGGAGAGGAGCGAACAACTTTGTTCTCTTGCAGGGTTAACATCACCCTCAGTTTGAAACTGTTTTGCATTAAATTACCACTCCCTTTGGCATGGGCAAGTACCCACGCAAGTGAACTCAGATGCAACCATGTAAAACATAGTATAAGGGCTTAGGGTGTAGGACTGAGGGATGTCTACTTTGCAGACCATGCAAACCTAGAAACATCTAGACCACAAAACATATTGTCTGAAGAGGACCGCAGTAAGAACAGAAGATGACATGCTAGGAGGAGGGGCATTGTGATTGTGTGTGTTCTTTGGCCAGCAAAGGTTGCAACTGTACAGCAAACACACAAGCAGGTACATGGATGCCTGCCCCCCCTACACACCAACACTCTCACTAATGTTTAAAGAATAAAAATAACACTTTAAATTAAGTCGCCCTAATTACTAGGCAACTAACACAGCAATGGCATAGTAGTGACATGGTAATAGAGTTGTTGTGAAATCAGTTATGACAAAATTGAAGGTCTTTAACAGGTGACTTACCTTTCATTACAAAACATTAGATGCGTACAGTAGTGCAAAGTGAGTGTTATTACAGTGTTACACGTGTGTAGTAACATTCAGCAAGCACACAAGAAATTAAATGTTACTTCTTGTGTAATGCACGCACGCAAGCTCACACTCAAAATGCAAATGAACAGTACTGACTCATGATCATGACGTTAACATTAGCCAGGATGGTGCCGTGTCTGTTGGAGGCTTCACACTGATATACGGCACTGTCCTCAGGTCTGGCCCTGTGCAGCACCAGACTGTCATCAAACACTTGCCTCTGCGATGGACCATCTGAAAGAACCAGAAAGAAATAATCTGAAATTGAAATGCTTTGAAATGCAGAGATTATACAAAACTAAGCAACACCCGGACCAATTTCAGCATAGTTGAAAAACACAAAACTACAAAGCCTGTGTTTGTATGAACCTATCCTAGTATGTAGTTACATGAAATTAGTAGAATGAACACTTAACTGGCAAGAACAGAGGTCTCGGTTGTTATTTCATGGATCATCTCACTTACCGTCTAGAGGCTGTCCATTCCTCCTCCATGAGATAACTGGCTTTGGCATTCCAGAGGCAGAGCACTTGATGTTTACTTCAGACCCAATAACAGCCAACTGGCCCTTGGGTGGCTCCGGCTGCCATCTTGGTGGATCTGTGAGATGTTGGAAGAGAGTAAACCAGATCTTACAACGCCTGGATATGTATATCAGTGAGCCACATCATATGTTATAGAAATCTGGCACTTGATGACACGTTGTAGCATTCAACCATTCAGCAGTGATGCCTGCAATGTCAGAGCAGGGGGACACAACCTATGTCATGGAAACCATAATGCTAGTTTAAAGCTCATTGCATCACTCCTCCCTGTTTCCCTCACCAAACAAACCAAAAGAGAACACCAGAGGTCCCAAACCAAGACCTTCTGCTCCAATGGGCACAGAAAAGGATTTAAAATGTAATAAATGTTTCTCCAGTTTTGACTTCTTGATGAGAGCTTTATATTTGTTTCTTAATAATTGAAACCTGGGAAAGTCAGAACTTGTTCTAACAGTGGCTCATAGTGGCAGATTAGTCACATTTAAGATGGGACAACAAACCTTCTTGTGAGAGACATTGTTACACTGTAAGCGTAACCTGCCTCATAATTCTACTCACCCTCCACTGTGACGATAAAGTCATGGATCGCATCTCCGATAGAGTTGATTGCCTTGCATCTGTACTTTCCATCATCCTTTTCTTCAACCTTGGAAATGGTCAAAAGTTTCCCATAATTTTTTATTTCTGCCCGTTTTGGTAGCTTCTCGCCCATTTTTTCCCATTTTGTCACAGAAGTTGGACTGAGACAACAAAATAGAATTTGTAATGAATTATACAGAAAGTATACATAAAATGTATAATACTTGTTCTAAGCAGATCCAGTCACCAGAGATGTGAATAATAGTGAAATTATAGGATTCTACTTACAATCCCTCTGAAATACACTCAAGCACTAGATCCTCTCCCTTTACCAGCAATACCTCTGACTGAACACTAGAGGGTGTCAGAAGTCTTGGTATTCTCTGTGGAACGGCGTAGGCTGTCATAGGCAGAAAATGGCAGAAGACATACAGTAAGTCTAGGTAGGTATTTGTCCACACAATCTTTTAGTATCTATGTATATCCAAGCATTTTTACACCCAGTTAAAAATGTATAGATGAATGTGTGCATAAAAACAAGTATTCCCTTTATTACAAATAAGTCCAGTAATGTTAAAACAACTTACCATTACTGTCACTTTCATTAAGGTCACCAGCAGGTTTTACTGAAATGTAAACAAAAGTGATGTGAAAACCCACCATGATCCAATGGCCCCAGATATAATGTTCTGATCTGAAGTGAATGCATCTTCTGTTTTGTACCTACACATTTTGTACTTTGTATTAAAATACATTTTGTACTTTTGTATTAAAAAACAATTGACTTCCTCAATGTGATTACAGCATCTTAACATACATTTACTGTAATGTAACCCCTGAAGTAGGGAATGATGCCTTACTCACTTTGGGGTACACAGTGTTATCATGTAATAGGACAAAGTCAAGCAGCCTGACAATGGACATGGTTTGGAGAGCAAACCCGGCATGGATGCCTTCATCAACTTGTTTTTGCTAGAGATCTTATTACTGGCAGCTAACCAGATGAAAAACAGCAACAGTGGTTTTCTCAAACAACTTCACCGTCAGTACACTTTACTTTATAGTGGGCAGATGAATTGAAGTTGAAGCTGGTAGTGATACGTTTCAGTGTTTGTTAGAAAATGTTTTTACCATTGTATGCAATGAGGAATGAAAAAAATCAGAGAAATAGGGCCGAATGGTTAAGATGTCGAGTCGGTGATGGGAAAAAAAGAAGCTTATTCTTTGCCAGTCGCTGGTATAAAAAGGTTTGAGAAATGTTGACATTGGGTATTATCAACCTACAGCTTTTGACAACCACCGACATGGCCGTCTTCTGGACAATAGTGCGTATGGCAGAGAAGTAGGCGAAACAGCAATAGTCTGATCGGCTATCCTTCACTAAGGCATTGGAGAAGTAGAGGTTTCCGTCAATTCCCATGGACACCCTCTCGTCCTGTTCAATGTGCTGGAGATCTGGAGGAGAAAAAAACTTGTGTTCATTAGGACAAAATGTATTTCTTATTTTGACCAGCACTGTTTTAGGCAGTTATTCTTTTGTTTTGGTGTACAGTTGCAAAGATACAAATATTTAATAAAAGCTACTGTAATCTTTGACAAGTTAATGCTGAAATAAAGGAAATCCCATAATGATTGGGGTCATGAATAATGCTGGGCATGCCCCATCATCAGTTATTTAGACTACCATGTTAAGAAGGAAAGATCTCAGTGACTTGATTGGATGACTGTGGATTTTACCTTTAGTGGTAAATACTGCTCAGTTTAGTTCATGATATGCAGTTACTTCATGATACCTCACCAGATCTCAACCCAATTAAATATTTACAGGATATCATGCAGGAGCATGTGTTGTGCCGATACAACACACTATTTAAAAAAATATTAACCATTTATTTTGGCATTTACCATATGGTTGCTTTGGTAAATTAACTGTCCCAACAGATCCACGAATGACACAATTTCTAAGCTACAGGTTCCTACTCTACAACTTTCCTAAAGTACAATGTTGCATCACAGAATATAAGCAATGTAGGTCTCAATATAGTCACTTATAATCTCCCATCTAGACTACTGTAACTCCCTTTTTGTAGGACTCATACGAGACTGCGTTTGTAAACCCCTGCAACTTATCCAGAACACTGACTGCAGCTCGCCTGGTTTTCAACCTTCCAAAGTTCTTCCAATCTTACTCCACTCTCCACTAGCTTCCAGTCTAAGCTTGCAACAGGAACTGCCCCTCCCAACCTTCAGGCAATGCTGAAAATCTACATCCCCACCTTAGCTCTTTGTTCTGCCTCCTCTGGTCTCTTAGTCATCCCACTCCCACAGAAGGGCAGCTCCCAATTTGCTCGGCCCTTGAACCTCAATGGGGAAAAATATGCTTCCCTCTGTAGCTAGGACAGCTGAGCTTCTCTCTGAAGCCAGGACAGTAGAGCTTCCCTCTGAAGCTAGGATAGCAGAGCTTCCCTCTGAAGCCAGGACAGCAGAGCTTCCCTCTGAAGCTAGGATAGCAGAGCTTCCCTCTGAAGCCAGGACAGCTGAGCTTCCCTCTGAAGCCAGGACAGCAGAGCTTCCCTCTGAAGCTAGGATATGCAGAGCTTCATTCTGAAGCTAGGTCAGCAGAGTGCCCATTTTGCAAACACTTTGGAAACCCTACTGTAGCTTTTTAGTATACAAAAAGTTGCTTTTGTTAGGTTTCTGGTGTAGAAGGTAACACGTCACATTGACACAAAGCTGTAGATTAATGTTTCTGAAATGTAGATTATTAATGGATAATTGAATGCCTACTCCTGACAATCAGAATTAACAATATTACTACAGCACCCCATTTTGTGCAACTTAATGTACGTATTACAGTACTCTTCAGACGAGATGGATGGTGTTGTAAAGATTACACTGGTGGTCAATTTCCTTACCGATAGACATCCAGTAGATCTGTCGTGGAGAGATTCCGTGTGGTGGGTTGCATTCCAGAATAATAGGTTGACCTTCTTTGACAACAATGGGGTCAATCTTCTCTTTGGGGAACTTTGGGACACCTGTAGAATAATTTGGCATGTATGAAATGTTTTACTACTGTAAACACCTTTAGACGGGATTCAAAATGTAACATTGTCTTGCTGTCAGATTTAAAACTGTGAACTCTTGACAGTTGGAATGACACACTTACTTGACACAATGAGTTTGATTTCCTCTGATACTGCGGTTCCTAGCTTGTTTGAAGCGTAGCACTGATACTTTCCCTGGAACTGTGCAAGTGCACTGCTACGAAACTCAAAACTCCCATTGTTTCTCTCTTTTTTGATCCCCAAGTTGAGGAGGGGATCTAATTCTTGGCCATCTTTTGTCCATCGATATCTGTTGGGGCAATACATATTTTTTATTTATTGCAGTTATTCGTAAACAAAGTGTGGGATATGGAAGAGGTTGGGATCATACAGGCCGATTTCTGTAGACAACAAAGATATAAGGCTTAACACTTTGATGGGTAAACTCTTTGATCAGACTGGTTTTATTCCTAACAATGTATTTTTCAATCTCAGGCATGTAAGTGAACCTCAATCTAGTATCCCACTCATACCTGACTTTGTCAATTGGAAAAAGAACAAGCTTGCTCCCAAATTCCCTATTGGTCAGAACATACACCATTCACATGATAGATCCCCCCATACCTACCTGGGGATTGTGGTTATGAAACAATACTTTTCCCTGCTTAAAGCAAACGTTGCTCTCTAATAAAAAAACAAACAAAAAGAAAGCAAAATAACATAAACATAACATAATCATAAGAACCCTCCCAATATGCCAGCTTTAAAAAAATATCCTCATATTCAAAGTGCTGGAGTAAATATTCAAAACAACAGATATTCTGTCACTGTTCAAATATACTTATGTACTGCACTATATATTGCATGCTGCAAACATTGGAGGGAACATTTCTATGAACAAAAGATGACCATATAAACATTACTTAATTTTTTTCAGGGCTACAATAATATTATGTGTCAGCTGGTGGCCCTGAGGTGAACTTTTGAGAACCACTGCTGTAAACTACACGGTTACTGGTCTTAAATTCCAGGGATCCTCTGAAATGTCCTTGAGACTTCATTTGACCTTCATCTAACCCACTATTAATTCTCCTGGAATTCTCAGGGGCTATGAACAGATTACGTAAGCCCCAACAATAACTAATTTCTTAGTCTCATTTTGGCAAAACATTTGTCTCATCAACTAAATAATGGCTCAGCAAAATTCCTCTATTTACAGAGACATATGCTGACATTTGAACAAATTTAACAAGATCTGACAGCTAGAGAGACATCCCTTTAGTTCAGCTGGGGGTTGCTGTTCTTTTGTTTTTGAATGTGTGTTTCTTCTTTTCATTTTCTAATTTTTGTAATTTTTGTTTTTTCTTGTGATGTCCAATTTCACATTTTTGAAATGATATGAAACAATAATCTGGTAGTGTGCTGAAACAGTAAGCACAAGAGCAAAAATGGAGATCTTAGAACAAATTGTATTCATCTTACACTGGTTGTGGGTTGCCTTTGGCTTCACATCTCATGGAAAAACTGTTGTCCGACGGTAAGGCAATGACAGGACCACGGGTCTGCACTGTTATGGTTGGTGGCTGCTCTTCTGCAGGTTGAAAATGTACATTGCATATACAACACATTAGAGGAAAATAAACATGGAAATCTAATCAATAATACCTTGATACAACCATATTCCTTTCATCAAAACATACTTTTTTATATATTGCAGTGCAGTAATTAAAGCAACACAAATATAACAATCTTGTACTGCCTTCCAAAATGTTATATTCTACTAACCCTGTAGGCGAACCCTATTGGGTTTCCTTTTGTGTTATTACTGTGCATTTTCTATGATTGTACGATATACGGTTAAGTTGTTTAGGTCATATTTGTTGCTTTCATCTGTTAAGCCGGTGCTATATAGGAATTTGTTGGAAGATTTATTTTCCAATATTTTCCTGGGTTTACTGCATGATGCACACATGCTTTGAAACCAATGTAAGCTAAATGTAAAAAGTAAGAAGTTATTAAGAAAGGTCATAAAAATGTCTAAAATAAGAAATTTACAGTGCAGTCCACAAGTACATCTGGACAGTGACAGAAGTTCTGTTGTTTTGCCTCTGCACTCTGACAATTTAGATTTGAAATGATACAATGATGAAATGGTTAAAGTACACACTGTCAGCTTTAATGTAAGGGTATTTTTATCCATATCGGATGGACCATTTAGAAATATCAGCTTGTTTTTGCTGGACCACGTAAGCGGAGCCTGCCAAGAAGAGCGAATGTCTCTTATTGAGTGGATGGGTGGGTGGAACGGGTGAGTGACTGACTGACTGACTATTGTTAAATAATGTAGCGATTAGAGACGCGGAGTGGCACGTAGGCGCCCAACGTTTGATCCTCGCCACAGACAAACAAATTAGGCATTAGGATTTGTTCAGGATAGACTAAAACTTCGCTGGCTACAAGCTTTAATAGCTACGTTATAGTAAGCCTAGCGAAGTTCACATAGCATAGTGGAACTAGCCATGAAGTGAGTGGAGTTATTGTTTTCATTACTGTATAGCTATCTACAGTAATCTCTTTCTAATTTAACGCGTTGAATATAGTGTAGCAACCCTGTTATACCTTTTGTTGGTTTGGATGTTAGCTAATGTAGCGAAGTAGTTTCAAGGTCCGTGAAGTTTCGACTAATTGGTTGAGCAATGCAGAAGTAAACAGACACCAAATCTCTACATGCATATCACGAGCAACAACAACCGCTGTTTAAATAACGTAGTGGTTAAAGACACAGTCTACTACATAGGAAACCGCAGATCGAATTCAGCCAGGGGCAACAACATTCATCCCTTCCAATTTGCGGGCCGGCAGAACTAGGTTTGCCTGGTTCCTTTTCTTGTTGTTACATACCCCTCCCCATTCGAAAGTAGCAGAAGTATTTGGACAATTGTCTTCACAGCTGTCTTTTATTAAGGAGGTGTGTTTGTTTGCATCATTAGTACATGCTCAAGAGAGAACCTCCAATGTCTAGTCTTGATTCAAGTCTTTGCTGGTGTCTGCTATCACAAGGACCAAAAAAGTGTCAATTCAAGTCATACTGGCCATTATGATGCAGTTGAAGTAGATGCGTTAGCCGTTACCATTCACAGAAGACCATCAAATACTGCAAGGTGCAAAAACACTAGTCAGTCTCAAAATGATGGCCTAAATAATAAAAAAAAATGCCCTATAACAAACAGAAACTAAAGACGACTGCAGTATAGGCCTGGCAAAGCATCACCAGGGAAAATATCCATTGTCTGCTGATTTTTGTTGGTTACAGACTTAAGCAGTCATTGCATACAGAAGATTTGCAACCAAAATAGACTGATACATTTCAGATAATGTTATTTCTTCCAATTAATTTTGGCACCATAAATTGGGGGACTTGGCACAAAACATGCTGCCATTTCTAAATAGTGCGTCCCATATGGATGATAATACCAACAAATTAAAGCTGACAGCCTGAAATTTAATACCTTCCTCATTGCATTATTTCAAATCTAATATACGGTTGTTTTGGGTATTGCAGACCCAAAACATCTAAACCTGTGTCGATATAGGTTCACACAGTACGTTACCATCCAAGGGGATATCCAGGCCTCTGACCCCGGAGGCCAAGGCCAAGAGAAGAGCAAGTCCCAAGCACCACATCAACCTCATCGCTCCCACCACCTTTGACAGAAGACTGACCAGTAGAGCAGGTGTCACCAGCTAAGGCGGCACAATATTAGTCCACTAGATCAGCTGATATCTTTCAACACTTGTAAGACAGGAAATACCTAGATGTGCAAGAACACACAGAAAGAAAGAAACTTCCACTGTCACATACATTTGCAACAAGCCTAGGAAAAAATATCTTAAGGACAAAAAATATGGATTATACAACAGTGTCTGGCTTCCAGGTGAATCCCTACACTCTTATTTAAAGAAAGTAACTTGAATTTCACAGGTGGCAATTTGCTGTGCCTGTATAAGCAGGACATGTAATACATCACATCCAACTAATGTAATCATGCGGAATTAGCTAAACAGCCATGAAACTTGGATTAGAACTTGGTCTTTGGTCAAATTACTGTATATGAAAAGAGCGGTTCGGCAATGTGCACATGTAGTTGTTTGACATTAATCAGAAACATTGGATGGCTGCCTGGCCAATTCTAACAGAACGCATAACAGTTTTTTAATCTTAACATGTGGACTAGGTGGTCAGGTAGTAAGGAATTTGAAACTTAAAAAATCTGAATATACAGTGGATAGAAAAAGTCTACACACTCCTGTGAAAATGCCAGGTTTTTGTGATATAAAAGAATGAGACAAAGATAAATCATGTCAGAACTTTCCACTTTTAATGTGACCTATAATGTGAACAATTCAATTGAAAAACAAACTGAAAAATTAAAAATAAAAACCTTGCAATAACCTGGTTGCATAAGTGTGCACACCCTCTTATAACTGTGGATGTGGCTGTGTTCAGAATTAACCAATCACATTCAAACTCATGTTAAATAGAAGTCATTACACACTTGCCAACATTTAAAGTGACTCTGATTAATCACAAATAAAGTTCAGCTGTTCTAGTTGGATTTTCCTGACATTTTCTTAGTTGCATCTCAGAGCAAAAGCCATGGTCCACAAAGAGCTTCCAAAGCATCAGAGGGATCTCATTGTTGAAAGATATCAGTCATCATCAAGTGGAGAAAATATGGCACAACAGAGACATTACCAAGAACTGGACGTCCCTCCAAAATTGATGAAAAGACAAGAAGAAAACTGGTCAGGGAGGCTTCCAAGAGGCCTATAGCAACATTAAAGGAACTGCAGGATTTTCTGGCAAGTACTGGCTGTGTGCCACATGTGACAACAATCTCCCATATTCTTCATATGAATGGGCTATGGGGTAGGGTGGCAAGACGGAAGCCTTTTCTTACAAAGAAAAACATCCAAGCCTGGCTGAAGTTTGCAAAAACAAACATCAAGTCCCCCAAAAGCACGTGGGAATGTGTTATGGTCTGATGAAACCAAGGTTGAACTTTTTGGCCATAATTCCAAAAGCTATGTTTGGCGCAAAAACAACACTGCACATAACCCAAAGAACACCATACCAACAGTGAAGCATGGTGGTGGCAGCATCATGCTTTGGGGCTGTTTTTCTTCAGCTGGAACCGGGGCCTTAGTCAGGGTGGAGGGAATTATGAACAGTTCCAAATACCAGGCAGTTTTTGGCACAAAACCTTCAGGCGTCTGACAGATTTGGAGCACTTTTGCAAAGAAGAGTGGGCAAATATTGCCACGTCAAGATGTGCCATGCTAATAGACTCCTACCCAAAAAGACTGAGTGCTGTAATAAAATCAAAAGGTGCTTCAATAATCTATTAGTTTAAGGGTGTGCACACTTATGCAACCAGGTTATTGTGAGTTTTTTATTTTTTATTTTTCCAGTTTGTTTTTCAATTGAGTTGTTCACGTTAAAGGTCACATTAAAGGTGGAAAAGGTTCTGACATGATTTATCTTTGTCTCATTCTTTTACATCACAAGAACCTGGCATTTTAACAGGGGTGTGTAGACTTTTTATATCCACTGTATCCAATTGTATTGTGTACATGTATGTCTTCTTTGTTAAAAGAATAATTGCTTATCAAATCACGTTAGTGAATTTACCAAATTATTAAATTGGTCAAAAAAGTAGTAGTAGTATGATGCAGTATAAAGATTTAGGGATGATTTAGGGGTGATTTAGGGAAATACTTTTAGCAATAAGACTTTTTTGGAGGTTTAAGGAAGAACTGTTAATAGATGAAAGGGTTGTGGGACAATGGGGTTCAATTTAAAACCCTTTACAGAAAGTTAAAAATAAGAAATAATGATCTAAACATTATTTGAGATTATTTGAATTAATGAATGTAATATAATCCATTCTTTCAGTATTGAAACACTTTGGGATGTATCTAGCAACGTGTTCAGAACATTTGTGTAGAGACAGAGGGATATAGTATAACCACGCTTTACCAGGATATTTAACCCTCAAATCCCCAGGGATTGTGTTTACATGGCCAATAGTTGGCAATGAAATTAGTGGGGGTCCACAACGCTGCTAATCCTTATTTAAACAGCAACTCAAACGTACATTGTAGCGTGCTTTATTCTAACTAGAAATTAAAAAGTACAACTAATCATCTTTAAATAAAAAAAACAACAACAACTCCTTTCGAAAGCACAACAACATACAGTTAAGGGCATGAAGAATAAGAGAATACTTACTGGGATTTTTTTAACTGTGGATACCTATCAAACGGCAAAATACTGATAGTCCATTTTAAAGCCATCTGTGCTATGCACGTTCAGCAACACCAGACAGGAACAGACTGAGAGCATTCCAGCTCTGCACATCCCACTTTATCTGTCTCTTCACGTTGCTTATTTTGCCCATAGTGAACGCCTCTTACCCACCCCTCCACTCAGTTAAAGGAGTTATGGGAGATTCACTGAAGTGACATATGTCTGCAAATCCTCTCACTTGGCAAAGAGGCTAAGTTGACTGACAATGACTTGGACAAAGCCACAGCCATAGGGCTATTCACAGAGCATTAAAGAATAAGGGGAGAGGAAGTACAGGCATGCCTCTCTCCATACCCCTCCTCACCCTTCACTAAACATGTGCACAACCACAAACACATAGACCAGCTCCACTTGAATGAGTTTTAGTAATTAGAGAGGGGAGTGGTGGATAACATCTGCTTTCATATTTTGTTTTGTCCTAGGTGCAATATGTTATTTCTGTTATCAACACACGATGTGTCCTTTTTACCACAGTGATTTTGGCACAGCGCTAGCTATAGGCCAGATCTGTGTATTTGAAACCCCTAGCATAGATGTATGTACAAACAAAACCTGATACAATGATTCCCAACCCTTTTCCCAGGGCTATGTGATTGACCAGTACTCATTATATTTTTTAGTACATTTTACATTTACATTTGAGTAATTTAGCTCTTAAGGTCAGCATTTTTACAGCAACGACAGCATTTTCACTGGTGAAATAGTACTGGCAATGTCATCACATTTGATTATCCACAGTTTCCTTTGTTTGTGGTAGAAATATCTTATTTTTTACTATGTCTTTTTTATTCTTATGAATCTTTTTATTGAAGGCATTTACTGTATAAGGATGGTTTTGCTGTGCACTACACTATCTGTTAATTTAAAAGTACACTTGGTTGCGCTAAAAATGGGTAAACAGGGATATACATAAATGTATAATTTTTATATAATTTTAGACAAGCATTCCAGAATAAACTTATTTTTGTTGAACTTGCTTTTTTGTAGTTATGTTTGGGATTAAAAAATCATTTTGGTACACAATAACAGAAAGCCCCATTTCAGTATAATTACTTTTTTGGGTATGTCCTAAAACTTAATATCAAATTATGCATACCATCTGCATTTAAAACAATTCCATATGTTAACTTAGAACAATTGCAAATTGAGAGAAAAATAAGAGCAAAGATTTCATTAGAATTCCTGTTTGATGACTGGCCAACCAGATAAAACCCTGGTGTGACAAAACAACAAGTTTGCCGTTTTCTTTTGTTAAGATGTATTTTCCCTGTAAACTTGTTTTCTTGCCTATGGGTTTAAAAAAAAATAATTACTAGGCCATGTATCGACATGTATCTACCTCTACAATGGCACAGCACTACAAATTACCACCCCACTAAATCAGGCCAAACACCCAAAAAAGTAGGTAGCCTGAGACTGAAGGGCTTAACTAAACTAAAAACTTTATTTAATAAACCTGAATTTACACAACACACAACGAATAACAAAACAAAGCATCCTTAAAACCTTACATTACCACCACCATTCTTGACCTTTGATATGGGGTCAACACGTGTGAATGCAGTACATAAATGATTTCGCTAGACACAACAGGGCTCATGTCATTCAACATGCTTCACTTGACTCATATATCCATAGAACATTCTACCTGGAATTCTGACAAGCCTTGACAGGCTCTTTCAGCTGTTTTACCACTGGATATAGGTTGCATACTTTTTCACTCATTGTAATTGGAATTACAATCCTATACCAGTATGATTGTTTTATCTATAAATGAGTCAATTTAAAGATGGGACACAGGGATCCCTAACAGAGCATCGCTGGCTTTCCCAACAGCACTAGCAGAAGTACCTGTCTCTCAGTTTTAAAACAGGACAACGAGAAAAGTCAGAAAAAGACATGGCCTTACCTTTGAGATTGGTGTCACACTTGGTTTGTATTTCTCAAACCTAATGCATACTTCTTGACTGAGGATGTAAACAGCCGTCATGGACTTGATTACACACTAACAACAGCACTTTGCAATATTCTGGCAGCAAGAGCAAACCTGTACTGCCAGTATTATGTCAGGGCTTGTAAACTGACAGGCACTCACACACGCTTGTCAGATAGGGAGAAGCACGCTACAGCTACTCATTTTACAAAAACCATTTAATTCATTCAACAAAAACATTGACTAGTGGCGCTGCAGCACATGGACATTCCTTGTCATATAACATTAGTGTATTGTACACTGTTTCCAAAAAAAGTTGGGATAAAAACAGAATGAAATGATGTACAAATCATTTAAACCCTATATTAAATAGAAAATAGTACAAAGATAACATCAAATGTTGAAACTGATCCATTTTGTTTCTTGAAAAATATATGCCCACTTTTAATTTGACGCTAGCAACAAGTTTAAAAAACATTTGGGACAGAGGTGACAAAAGACTGGAAAAGTTTAATGTGAAATGATCCAAAACTAAACATGGTGGAATATCATTCTATATCAATATAGATCATCTAAAGATACTTTCTAAAGAAAGTTTTACCCAATTTTTTTCTGTTTTTGTTTTTTGAGGAATATATTTTTTATTAAAACAATAATTATTTTTTTGCATGTGTGACAATGAAATAGACATTCAGCTGTTAAATCAATTTGCTGCCGGAAGTGGGACATGGGCAGTAATAGTTGATTCATACTTCAAAAGAAATTGCAACCACATTTTTTTGTAAAGGGTATTGTCACGGTTGAGAACAGGCACGACATGAGGCGCAGAATAAGAGAAGGTATTCATTCCTTTATTCCTACAAACCAACAAAACAAAGGTGCGGCTTAACCGCAAACTGAAGGCACACGGCACAAACAATGCACAACAAAACCAAAAGACAAAAAGGACAACTAAAATAGTGTCCCCAATCCCCCAATGTTGGGTATCTGCCTCTAGTTGGGGACAATCAAAAGAGGAGCACAGAGATACCTAGAGGCACCTCTGCGGTCAGGTCCTGACTATGGTGCATAGAGATGCCTACAGTAGAGGCCCCCAGCCAGGACCTGACAGGTATTACCTCTGCTTTTATTTCCACCAATTTTCACCTTTTAATTCCACTCATGAATCCAGAATTCTGTTCAACACAATTGACTTATGTTTTAAAATATTAATAATAACACTGATTATATATTACAGAGAGAGAATAGGGCTTCTTTAGCAAGCAGATATAATGTTATGCATGAGCAGAATGACTTGCGATAGAAAGATTATTTACCAAGATAGCAGAGAATTTGACTTAAGTAAATTAGTTCCCAGTGCTGCACATGCACAAACTAAATTGATCATGCACCCTTAATAAACCATGAGTCTTTACAACCAACTCCGTTGTTCAGACTGCATGGAGTTGTATTGTCAGAGAATCAAAACAACAGGTACAAAGTGGATTCATGAGCACATTTTTGCATGTAGTTTTATGTAAATAAAGTCAGTGTGATTTGTTTTTATTAGCTCGTATGTGTTAGCTTTACCTAAGGCTCGCTAGGTAGCTAGAGAACTAAACTGAAAGCTTATAGCACAAGGTAACTTTAGTGAGAATCATCCTAGCATACATTCACTATACAGTCAAAAGTATGTGGATACCCCAACTCATTAATGAGTTCAGGTTTTTCAGCCACAACCATTGCTCACAGGTGCATAACATCCATTTATTCTGATTTGATTTCCTTGCTAATGAATTTGGAAAAGATTGTATCTTATCCGTAAGTTTTTAAATGTATGGATTGTATTGTATTTGATTATTAGCAGCAAAAACTGCAATCATATGCTTCCTGTAATCAGACATCAGTGTTTCACATTGCTGTGGAGGAATCTTGGCCCACTGAATTGTTGCAATTCAGCGACATTGGAGGGTTTGACTGGTCGTATAAGGTCCTGCCACTCAATAGGGTTCAAGTCAGGACTTTGACCAGGCCACTCCAAAACCTTCCTTTGGTTTATTTTGAGCCATTCTGAGGTGGACTTCCTCCTGTGTTTAGGATCATTGTCCCACTGCATTATCCAATTACGCTTCAGCTTCTGACCACAGACTGTTGACCAGAATTTTTCCTTAAGTACTTTCTGGTAAAGCGCAAAACTCATGGTTCCTTCAGTGATGGCAATTCTTCATGGCCTTGAGGCAGCAAAGCATCCCCAAACCATCATACTACCACCACCATGTTTGACTGTTGGAATTATGTTCTTATTTTGAAATGCTGTGCTTGCTTTACGCCAGACATTATGGGTTCACTGTCTTCCAAATTGTTCCACTTTTGACTTGTCTGTCCACAGAACATTATCCCAAATGGCTTGGTGGTCATCAAGGTGCTTTTTTGCAAATGTGAGACAAGCAATAATGTTTCTCCTAATTAGCAATGGTTTGCTCCCTGCAATTCTTCCATGGATTCCATTTTTGCCCAGTGTGTGAGGGCCTGACTGCAGGGATGCCTCTAGGCATCTCTATGTTTAGTTTTGCTGGTCCTCAATTAGAGAAAGCTGCCTTGTGTTGTCTCTAATTGGAGATCCTATTTAAGTGTGCTCACCTAGGTTTTGGATCATTGATTGTGCCGTTCAGTTTGTTCGGTGGGTCTAAAAAAAAATAAAGGAATGTTTAGGCATTACTGCTTTGTGCCTCGGGTCCTGCATACCAGCCATGACACCCTGTCTCTTATTTTTGAACCATGAATGCTGATCTTAACTGAGGTTAGAGAGGCCTGCAGTTACTTTGATTTTGCCCTGGGTGTTTTTGTGACTTCCTGGATGAACTGTCCCTACACCCTTGGAGGACTTCTGGAGTCCCAGAGCCTGCTGCTAGACCGTGTAGCCAACTTCACATTGATGGTGAGGATCTATTTAAGTCATGTTTTGATTGAACAGGGCTGGCAGTAATCAAGCCTGGGTGTTTCTGCTCTACTTGAATCCAATGATCAATTGAGTTTGGTTAATGGGTTGCTTGAGAAACTAAGGGGCCAATCACTTTTTCCACATAGGGCCAGTTGGTGTTGGATAGCTTTTTTACTTAAATAAAATAATTAAAACACAGATTGTTTCCTTGGGATCTCTTTGTCTTCTATTACTTTTTGTATGAAGATAGGAAACTCTTCAGTGCTACAAATATGCAATAATAGGGGAAATCAGGGTGTGAATACTTCTGGCACTGTTTACAGACACCCTTGTACTTTTCTGAATGTTTCCGTATGTTGCTGTAAACTAAACAAATGAAACGTTTCCATGAGCAGCTGTTTTTATTTGCATTTTTGATAATTTAGCATGTAAATATTTTCCAGAGCAACTAAGTATGGTTATGTGCCTTGCTCAAGAGAACATGTTTTTTTGTAGCTTGTCAGTTCAGGATTAGAATCAACATTTAGGTAACTAGCACAATAGTTTTGAGCAATAGAATATCTGCCAGCTCTCACCATCGGATCTTATAAATTTTTCAGACACAGTGCCGCTATACAAACATGTTGATAGCAGGAATGTATAACCTTTTGGACAATTTAAAACAAAATGGTGCATCAGAAGATTTTATTCCATTTGGTTAACAAGGTGGCAATATTTTATATATACTAAGTATCTTAAGTCATGGTATAGCTTAATGTACTTTGTAGGAGAGAGTGGTCTGCACCCAGGCAGCAGACAGGTACACACCTAAAAATGGAGGTATGAAACGAGAACAGTTCTGTACTGATAGTATACTTTTGAAGAATGTTCCCTCAAAGGTACAGGTTTTGTCTTTATGGGGACAGAAGAGCACCTTTTGATTAACAGAAATGGTACAGAGTGAATTAAAACAAAAGAAACAACAAAGGTGTACCATTTCACCCCCAAGGGGAGGGGCTACATTGGACCCTGCAGCACTGAAAACGTGTGTAGGTCTGCTGGTTCAATTTGATAAGGTACAAAAATGGACTGGCACTAAAGGGTACACAATTGTCTCTCAAAAAGGTATCCCCCCAGCAACACGCATTTGTACCCTTTTTAAGTACATACCGGTACTTCTATTTCTGAGTGTGTAGGCTGTGCTAATGTAGTTGGAAATTATATGACTGACAGTTCTGTTTGTCTTCTGATGGATGTTAGTCCAGTGTCAGACATGGCATTTCTTTAAACTGGAACAGGAAATGCGGTACAGTGTGAAAAGAACATCAGGTTTCGTGCAAGGCATTTAATAAGCCAGATATACAACTGCTCCATAACTTTAGCATTTCCAAAGCGCCACAGTTCATATGTCTGAAAAGGGTATGATTCAGATCTCAGGATCTTACCTTGCCACGGGGGTTTCTTCAACAACCATTCCAGGCTGCTTTGATGTGTATAGGAGTTGTTGTCCTTATAAACGTCAACAGAGGCAAAGTTTGAACATTGCACTCAAAAAACACCTTGATAATCTGTTCATTTCATGTTATCTTCTGCCCATTGGCAGAAAATCAACACACATCATAATCATGCCACCCTCATATTCAATAGTGGGGAGGTTTTAGTTTTTATGAATGCCACAGAAATTAATATATGACATATTACAGGACAATTTGTATTTGTCTTGTTTCAAATTTGTGTGGATAGACTTGTTTATTACTATTCTGTTTTTTGTAAAGTTTAAAGTTGTGTGGACCCCAGGAATGGTAGAAGCTGCTTCTGCAATAGTTGATGGGGAACACTAAAATACAATTACAGTAATGTTGTACACAGGCAGGACAGGCGCAGGGAGAATGGAGGACTTTAATAACATAACTAAAACTAACAAACCAAGACATGAAAACAAAACAACGATGAACAGGGATGAAATCCAAACAACGACTGACAACATACATGAGGAAAAAAGGAACTTAAATAGGGACGGTGATCTGGAACACAGTTTAGGGCGATAACGCCAAACGGTTGTCAGTGCTCCAAATGAGGGAGCGATGGCGTTGGATCTTACTGGCACCATGTAACGCCAGGATGTGAAAATGAAATAAGATTTTATCAGAAGATGGATAAGCAAGAGAGAACTCAATCTACTAAGATGTATGGGGCATTAATGGCATTTCATGACAAATACCTTTTATCAGATTTACATTGAACTGCCGTTTGAGTCCCCTCTTTCACAACTGAGAGGCTTAGACAAAAGGAAGCATGTCCTTTCATGCAAAACGTATGCAGTTCACACGCACTGTCCGACATTTGCATGCTTAGGCACCAGGAGAGATGTAAGTTATTACATGACCTGCAAAAAAAGAATTCACGAAAACACTTGAAACTGGTTATTTGATTATAGGTTAAGCTTATATGGTTGTAGCTCTCAAATGTTGATCTTGACATAATTGGCAGCTCCCCATTATAATAAACAAGTTTTAACAGGTGACTTTGGGTGGGTGGACGAACATCTGACACAGCAACCTGAATCGATGCCAGCACCTCCACCAGCTCTATCTCCCTTCTGTTTACAAAAACAACTTTCAAATCTGTGAGCTCAGGTAGACAAAATTGAAATATGGGAGTCAATGTAACATGGTTAGATGCTTATGAATATCAAATACCCATTGGGGTATTTTCTGCTGCTAACCAAAGGATCAGAGATTGTAGAAATCTTATTTATGGAAACCTGAAATAAAGGGATCAAAATTAAACTGCAAGAGACTTAGGTTGAAAATCCATGTGTGAACTGAGGGACAATACAATCATTTGGACATTTATATTACACTTTTCAGTTATTGTGTCTGTGTATGCAATTTTAAGACTTGCCCAATCTCTCCTCACCATATCTCGGGTTTTTATATGGGCCAGATTATTTTTGTCATGACTGTCACCGTTTGTTTTCAAACACTTGAGTCCTTTCAAATCTCTTGCCTAAGACTTGTGAATGTATTGTGCGTAAACAAATTTTTTATTCAGTTTTTCACTCTAATAAGACTGTACCTCAACACTGATGCTGATGAAAAATGTATGCCGCACTTCAATGTATACCTATCATAATTTTTTTTTTTAAGTCCAACATTTTTGGGGAGAAGCACAAATCAAGCATAATAATTACTCTTAATAATTCCAGAACCAGCTTAATTATTGCTTCAGTCTCAGAAAAAGCCTCAGATTTGAATATGGAAGGGAAACCAAGTACTATTAGTCTGTGAAATTCAAGATTGATTTTGATTTTGTGATTTATGATTTGATTTTGTTCATTTTATACAATATATTATTAAAAAAACATTTGCTAATATTTTGCATTAAAAGATATGCATTAAACTTAATGACACAATAATGAATATACCAGTTACAAATTTATAATGACATTATTTATGATCCTTTACTTATTTTACATGCTTTTAATCAGCATTTCTCTTCAATTTGTGGTTCCCAACACTTTAACTGCTATGCTACGGCTGGTTTCTCAAACGTTACTAGCTCTAATGGTTAATTTTCGTTTAGAAAAGTCTTTCCAATTGATGTTCTTTGTTATATGTGAGTTCAAAGAAAGCTGTAGTGCTGGTCCTGATGGTCTGGAAACCAAATTTGTTAAAATTGCTGCTCATGTAATAATGTATCCACTTACTAATTTATTTAACTTATCCTTGTCTACATGTACAGTTCCTCCCATATGGAAATGGGCCAGAGTTACCCCTCTTTTCAAAAGTGGAAACCCCTCTGATGTGAATAATTACTAACCAATATTTATTTGTTTTATTTCTTAGATGTTATCACAGTATTATCACAGTACATCAATCTGTTCTATCAGGTTTTATACCAACTTTTTCTACCCCCACGGCTCTTCTAAAATTCACTAATGATGTATTGTCATCCTTTGACCAAAACCAACTCACAGGTGCAAATTTTATTGATCTTTCCAAGGCTTTTGATATGGCTGAACACTACCTCCTCCTTGATAAACTTTATTCTATAGGTTTAAATCAAAATACAGTATATATGACTTTCTTGTGTATGTTTATTATATAATGATTCTTTTGTCTGTGTTTTATTTTGTATCTGTATCTATAGGACCCGCTCAAAATGAGATGTTACATCTCACAGGGCTATCCTTGCAATGAATTCAATAAAAAAAAAAATAATGAATGCATTGCTTTTAAGGGAGTGAAGTTTACTCTGAACAGATTGATCCTTGGAGAAATGCATCAAGGACATGATGCTCAAGTGAATACATAGCATTCAGTAGAGAGAAGACTTGTATTTCTGAGACATCATCTTTTTCTACAACCTCTATCTCCTTCTCTTAACCACCTCCATCCTACACCTCTTCATTCTCCCTCCCTCTCTCTCCTTCCACCTCTTGTCCGACTCTCTCTACAGTATCTCTCCCTCCTTCATCCTCTCGCTTTCACAAACAAACACTGAAGATGGCGGAAGTACCTGCCTTGCAGAGCATCACCAGAGAAGATTCATGACCAAATGCTAAACATCTTTGGAGAAACATTTGCTTCTTTAAACACAAAGCCGCTATGCTTCTGCACCATCATTTGCATGCAACTCTAATGTGTATTGAGTTTATGGGGGTTTAAGGTGTTTCTCCACTCCTATACTCATACCTTCAAAGATAGTCAACCTCCAGGGAGGTTTACTGTATTTTTTTCCCAACTGACAGAAACAGTTGGCAAAATATAAACCCATACACTAGGCCCTTGGATATCATCCCTGAAATAATTCAGATCACGGCTTTGTACTATCCAAAAGGTGCATTTGATTATTCTGATAAATTAGTCCCACCCAACAATAAGAACTGAGTGGAAAAATGCGAAATGTGTCCCCCCAATATATAACTCACTTCAATGCCCCTACTTGGCACAGCCCACCCTGCAGGTTATTCTCACTATTGTGTTGATTATCTTGGATTGGAACAAGGCTTACCACCCCCTTCCTACCTTGATAAGTGGTTTAGGAATTCCTCCCCCGCCGTGTAAAGCTGTAAAAATGTGTTATTCTATTGCCCATTGATAACAACAAAGAATGTTCAGACAGGCTGTGACATTGGCTTTTTCTCCTGCTTTGTGTCACTGTCGCTCTAGAAGCAGTCTTGAATGAATATAAGCATTCTTTAAAGCTCGTATTTCTTAAATTCATTTCACCTGTAATGGTAGAGGTTTTAGAATACCTCCACCACTTTGCTATTCCTGCAAACTCTGGTTTAGGCTGGGTCCTGTTAACTCCTCCCAGCAGGGTTCAAATAGACAATTATATGGGGTAGCTAAGGGATGATTAGCTGTTCTAGCTATGTTGAAGGGTGAATGGAAGGGTGGGGAGTATGACTGCATGATGTAGCTGCAAAAGCTAGTACTACTCTCCCCTATGGCAATCTGTGTATATTAACAGTGGTTTGACAAGTCATGGCAATACATATTTCTATGGAATGTGTTCCATATTACAAAAATTAAAAAAATGTTAGTCAAATGCAACATCACTTCTAAACAAAATGTTTTGGTTTTTGCACAAACAAAATCATCAAAGAAAGAAAATGTTGTTTACCTGTTCTACAGTTTCTGCTTATGTAAAAAAAAAAAAGTAACATTTGGTAAGTAGCAGTAGCGTAATCAGCAGGCTATGGATAAATTCCAACAAACTGGTAAGAGACAAAATTTAATAGGGACAAGAGAAATCGTAGCAACCTTTATGAGAGAATTTGTGGAAGAAACCATCAAAGTTACAGCAGATTTCATGTGATGCATTACATGTATAAACCTTCCCAGAAAAATAAACATGACAGACCAGTGGCAATTGCTGGTAAACAAGCATGGGAAAATGAAAACACGAATTTCCATGGAAGGTGAGAAATCAGAGTTTGAAAAAGTGCTCCAAACTAATGACGTCTGAAAATGACTTTACACATCTCTTTATGTATGATCAAAAGCCTTATGTGTTGCATGAGTATGTTCATGTTGGAACGTGTTCATACATCAAACAATATTAGTACAAGATATTCAACATCTGAATAGTTCTGTGAATGCAAAACTCACAAAGGCATCTGCTAATGGACAAAAATGTAAAGAATGTAATGAAACATTTTCTGTCTAGGTGCACAAATTCTCTTGCAATAGCCTATGATGGCCACCTTACCAATATTCTAGTGACTTATTCTCACACTTCCACTTCAATATGTACCTTGAAATCCAAAGGTATTCAAACAGGGATTATTTTTTGTTTTTCTTTTCAGGTCTGGACTATGGAACTTCAGGGGCAACTATAGTGGATGATCTAAGAAAACCTTTGTCCTGTGGTGAACAAAATGTATAACATTCTAACATATCAGGACCAGTCCTCAGGAGGTAGGCATGGATGTGTTAATGACTCTCACATGCAGTACACCATCAGATCTTCCGAAGATACACCACAAGATGTAGACTACTAGTAAGCATCAACACCAGAATGACTAGGTTAAAGTCAGCTAAACATTTTATTTATAATAATACCTAAAAGTGCCTGTAGAGGTCAGGAACATGCACGTTCCAGAATCTTCTCAGAATGGTTGCAAGAAAATGTGATGCACTCATTGGTTGAAACAAAACATGACTATTTGTATTTTGCTGATCTTGCTCGTCCTTCAGTCCACTCTTGCTGTTACACTGTTGGGGAACAAATAAAGTGTAACAAATCTCACTTCCCAAGAAATCTCTCAGACATGATAAACACTACCTAAGGTCCCCCCAGGGTGAAGGTCCCCCCCCCCTTAAAAAATGTAGTTCTCTCTCTTCAATCCTCCACCTCCTCTGTATTCTCTGCCATCTTCTTTTGTCAACCACTTAAAATGTAGATTGATGATATTTTTCTAATGTTTTTAATTTCACTTTAATTTTACTGCTTAAGCAAACTGAGAACAGGTTCTGAATGATTGCATAAAGATTGCAAGGCAACACTCAAGTCACACAGAAATGCAATCAAAACATTGTATACAAGGAAATTGGCACGAGGACAATCCATTACAGGGGTAGATTAGGTGAAACACAAGTTGCATCCAAACATATTCACACCCATGCTTTAGATTTTAATAGTTAAAAATATTTCTTCCAGAATAAGTTGTGGATGGTGAAAAAAAAATTCATACGTATTTTGATTTGTGTCGCAACTTGATTTGTGCAGAAAATGATTGGCGCCCTTATGGAGAATGTCTTGAGGATCGATTAAATGAAACTGGAGCTTTTTGGCAAAGCAGATCGGTGCTATGTTTTATACATGACTGAAAGAGATGTATAAAACATAGCACCATCCCTTTCACTTCTACTTCAGAAGTCATCTTGCTGTTGCCGTCAACAGACACATCATCAATTCAGTGAGCCAGTTCCAGTTGCAGCCATACGTACCCATGCCATAACACTTTCTCCGCTTTGTTTCACAGATAAGGTCGTATACTTTGGATCATGGACAGTTCCTGTTTTTTATTCCACACTTACCTCTTTCCCTCAGTTTGGTAAAAGTTAATTATGTCAGTTATCCACAATACTTTGCACCAGTGTTTCAAACTGTTTCAAGTCTTAGTGATGCAGAGGAGGAAAACCATGCTCAGCATGGTTGCCATCTCTACCTCAGTTTTTGATAGTATAACAAACCTTTTTTTATCTAGTTTCTTGAACGTGACAATGCATTTGTAAAGTAAGAAAAAACATTTGAGTAAAAGCGATTATAAACGTTACTGGAAAGAGTAACACTAGCTATTGGTGCCAGCTACCGGTAGTGACATTATCACCTTCTATCTCATGATTTTTGTCACTTGGAGAGCCAGGATGATTTGTCAGCTGTGTTGTAGTAAGCTGTAGTTGTACTGCGCTGCCTGTAGGCCTCAAGCAAAAATTAGTGTTTTTTGCACACATTTTCTCTAAATATGTCAGGTATTTCCTCTGGATTTTTTTAATGGGTTTCTTTTTTGCCCAGACGGTCAAATAGCAATTTCTGCATATGCCACTGGTTCACCACGGTCCATGTTCAAGCCTTGACTATGTTTCTAGCTAACATGTAGCTGGGAGCTTAAAACAACAATGCTAGTAATTGCATGGGGTCGCATTGTCACTAGGGATTTCCTTTGACTCATCGCTCTATGGAGACTCCCTTAGGCTGGTCGTGTACCCTCAAGCTAATTGAGATAACAATTGTACATCACAATTGGGGGAGAAACAATACCTGTATGAACAGCTTAAAAAATTGAGAAATCATGATTAGTCCAAAGCACCACAACTAATGTTACTTGTTAGCCTACAATGGGATGTGTTATATATCTATAGCATAGTTCATTCTTATACCATTTACAGATATAGAGTACCAAGAAAATTCTCAAGTCCATCCCCTTTCCTCTAAAAACAACATTTAAAGGTGTAATATTGATCCACCCAGTGTTGCAATATAATTAAAGATAACAGAAAATAATACTTTACACCTGCCATGGATACAGATAATGATGTGCTGTATAATTATAATGTGTCAATGCCCAGAGTGCTGCACTAAACATGCTACAGTATACTGATCATTGAAGAACATTGGGGCAATACAGAGATTGAGACTGCCATCCAGTGGTATGAGCTTCTACTACAGATTAAAATGATTTAGTTGCATTTGTTCAAACAGAGCCTCTATTGGACATTCAGATAGATCCCTCACGCTTTCATTGAACAGAACCGAGGAGACACCTACCTGCAAGGGACCTACTGTTCCAATAGAAACTCTGAGAAGGCTGCATAACTGTTTGATGTTTCTCTCCCTCTAGCTGTACCTCTCTCTCCCTGAGTGAGACAGATTCACTCTGAGACAGACTGTCCAAAACTAAGTCAGATTCAGGCACTTCAACACATTTTGTAACACAATGTGGGTGAGAGTTGGTAGGCTGATGATGAATGTTGTCTTTTTGTACACTAGTGCTCTTGCTTTCGTGTCATGTCCATAAACAGGAAACACAATGGACATCAACGACATCAGGTAATCATAAGTGTGTCAATTATACTGTATATTGTGAAAGTACTGAGACTATTATAACACTTTAACCTTAACATTTAGTGCTAATATCAAGACTACTTCCATTACAAACTCTTGCAGGAGAGATGTGCACTGAAAAAGTGAGGTGGACGACCCAGGCAAACTGTCCATCCATCTTTCAGCAGGTGACCACAGCAAATTAATTACATGGTAACTAACACACACAAACTAACTCATCACATCTACAGAAAGAGGTACAGGAACCCTGTCTCCATTTCCTTGAAAATTTGAGATTTCAATTGGATTCATGGAATAATTGTATTGGAGAACCGAGTTTAAGCAAACTACTGTGTAAATCTTCGGGTGCTATATTTTATTACGACTTTTGTTTCCTTAGGGAGACAAGACTAACTGGGAGGATTTAGACCTTCCGATTCCTGATCCACACTCCAGTCCAGTTGGTGGCGGTAAGACACCTTGAACGTTGGTTGCTAAACGCCATCAACAATCCATAGAGGAAAAAATACCGGAAGAAGTTGCTTCCTGAATCCTGCCAGCACTGATCACTCGCATGGTAGAGAAGCTAGCTACACTTAGTGGTAGCTAAACATACACCTATGAGATGGATTCTTCAAACAGTTCTAAACAAAACAATAATCCATCTCCTAAAGACGACCCATCTGATGAGGGAAATGAGTTTTGTCCCGGTTTCAAGGATGTTGATGCATTCGTGAAGGTAGCGATAGCTAACGACCTAAACTGCTGTTCATATTTACCAACTGTGTGTAGCCCGTGTAAAACGTGGACTACCGTTAGCCAGATAGACATATTTTTCATAACATTACTAGTTTCTAACTAGCTACGTTAGCAAGCCTGTCTGACTAACACTGATGGTTTCTCGGTAACAAATACATTGATGAATGTAACGTTAAGCACTTACTGGATGTTCAGCCAGGACGTTTGTGCAATTTTCTGAGATTATTCTCTAATAGATAAAACTCCTCTGTGTACTGAAACATGGAGTAAGGGGAGTTGAATGTTAGTTAAAAGACCTTTTCCCAGGCTTGGCATGTTCCACTCAAGTTAAATGTATCGATTACTCTGTTTAAATATTCTATTTTTACAGAGTAACTCTGTCTAGCTACATTATGCATGTATGTTAGATTTACCTTTAGTAAACCTTTACTTTCCTCTGCAGTATGGACTGGGCACTGTGGTAGCAGCTACCAAGTCATCTGCCAGTTTACCGCAAATAGGAGATGAATATGACTTCTATCGTAGTTTCCCTGGATTTCAAGAATTCTGTGAAACTCAGGGCGATACAATGTTGCATTGGTAAGTAACTATGTAAGACTTAATAAGGCAGAACCCATAATGCGTTATTTGTATGTACACAATGTTAAAGTATCAGTAGATTATGAAAGGTTTGACATTACCACAAATACCTTAAAAAATGTTTGGCATTGAAATCACTCAAGTACTATCTAACTAAACATGTTTGTTTTACTGGCTTTTCAAATGGTCAGTATGAGTCAGATAATGAAATACCATGGCTGCAGAGCTCAAATGAGAGACCGCAACAAATTGACAGGGTTGGAGGAAAGATATGACTTGGTGGTTGACGCCAATGATGTCATTCTTGAGAAAGTGGTATGTATACCAAATTGGAAGCATATTTGAGAAACTTTTCTAATGAACCACACATCTTTTGGGAATTATTTATTAATCATCACTTTCTGATTGCTTTGTAGGGTATTCTGCTTGATGATACTGCCGGAGTCAATCGGAGTCAGCAACCTGTCATGCCTGCAGGTTTTCAGCCCCCTAAGATTGTTGTATCAAGTTGGAATCGTAAGGTGAGGAAATAAAGCTTCTTGAAAGAACAGGCCAAAATCATGAACAATTCAGAACAAATCAGTTGTTTTTCTGGTGAAGTTATTAGATTTGCAAAAGGTTCCTTATAAAGTTAACTGACATTCCAAACATTTTTTGGAGTTATGTGGATTCATTCTCATCTTCATTGAACAGGGTGGTGACTCTGGAAGCAGTTCAGAGACTTTCCGACTCCTCCATGCTAAAAACATCACCAGACCCCAGTTGAAATTCCGGGAGAAGGTTGACAACAGTAACGCCCCTTTTGTCCCCAAGATCTTCATTAAGCCCAATGCAATTAAATCACTTCCTTCATGTAAGTAGCATTTGCTATTGTTGAAAAAAGATTTTGGTTACAACTTTACTGTGCAGTTTTTCCTGGTATTTAGAGCGACACAGTGAAATGGTTTTGCCCATTGTGATTACCTGACCACAATTTGTGACCTGTTATCACAACATGACTATGTATATTTTTGTTTGTTAGAGGTACCGGTTAAAAATTGAATGTGTTAGAATTCTGTGATCATGATACTCATTGATTCTGCCTTTCCTGTCATAGATTTTACCAACAAACAAATTCGCAGAGAGAGACCAGAGGATTTGGATGTTCCTGCTGCCCTTGCTGATTTCATTCACCAGCAAAGAACTCAAGAGCATGTTGAAGACATGTAAGATTATCTTTCAGTGTAAAATCTTTCCTAGTCCAAGGTTGAAGTGTGATAACTTGACATCTGACATTTCTATAATTGCCCCCCTGTAGGTTTGCTCACCCTTACCAGTATGAGCTGGATCACCTTGTGTTTCCTGAGAATCAGCTGTCCAAACCTGAACCCCAGGTAAGGGTTTGGTTGACTCTTCATTTGAAGGATAGTGGCATACCTTGGGTCATGTATTGTGCAGTTAAAGGATGCACTTTTGTTACTTGTGATTCCATCATTATCCCGCTAGTGTTGCCACAGTTATAGTTAATGTTCAGTAATTTACACAGATGGTTTATCTTGTGTGATTTGTGGGAGGCGTAGCTCTGTGAATCTTGATCGCATAAACCTATTAATTTGCAGCGATTACCTTTTGTTGTTTGCACACTACCTCCATCAACATTGCAATACAATATCCTAGCCACTGTGCTTCAACTCTGTTGCTTGCTCCTTGGGGTTTCAGGCTGGGTGTTTTGTAAAAGCACTTTGTGACAACGGCTGTTGTAAAAAGGGCTTTATAATAAATTTGATTGGTTGATTATCAACCCTTGACAACCAGCAAATACAAAATAACCAATTAGAAGATAATATGCATATTAATACATATTAACATTTATACCAAATATTTATACAGTAGGATATACAATAGAACTTATTCATTTCCTATGATAAGTATTTCTGTATAGCATATACCTGTCAGAGAATTGACTCTAACACTACGAATAGCTGTTTTTGGCCCAAATTACTTTATTTCAAGTTCCCGTTTTGCCCAGCCCGGTCAAGCGGTAAAAATATTTCTGATGGTGTGCTAGTGAGTGTATCTGCCTAGTACCTTTAGCATTCCGATGCTTATAAAATGGCTTGCACTATACTAGGCTTTATTAATTCAATGAAATCCAATTCTTCTGTTGGGATTTGTTTCACTTTAATAAAATATAAAGGGGATACTGTCTTGGTCAGGTGGTTTGATAATGAAAAAGAACGGGAGCATTCTCTGTGCTTTTGTGCTTCTGGGTAATTGCTTGATGTGTGGAGAGTTAATACAAATATCTTATGGCAGTGTGTATATGATCCCCATCATAAAGACGAGAAACAATTGGGTGTACAGCTGATATCAAGTCTACACACCATTATTGAAAATGTGGCTTTTCATGTAGATGCAGACATCAAGATAATGTTTTTTTTTAAATCTTTTTTAAGATCTCATTAAAGTGAAAATTCTTCTGATAAGGGAAAGTGGATTTTCTCACAATCCAGGCATACAAAAGAATGCAAATGCGGTAAAATGTAGATAGGGCATTGAGTGAAGCCTCAAATGTTTTTGGTCAGAGACTACGTCATTGACCGTGCCACGCAACACTCCCACTTTAACTGAAAAATATCCCAAGGGACATAACTAGTCATGGCTTGGATGACTGAAGTCCTTGATTTCCTGGGCCTTCCCCTGACTGCCTGATTATAGATGTCCTGGAGGCATTGCAGCTCACACATGTTGTTCTGAGCTGTCTGCACCACCCACTGTAGCGATTCGCGGGTTCAGGGTGTGCTGTATCCATACCAGATGGTGACGCAGACGGTCAAGGTGATCCAGATTATGCAGATGCACACCATCTTGAGAATCTTAGGGCTTATGCCCCGACCCACAATGTTTGCGTGACATTGATGTAGAGGCTGCTTTCTACCAGGATTCTAACATCCTGTAAGCTTTCACAGCGGCTGTCCGTCACACCACCATAATCTTGTTAGCGAACATAATGACTATGTATAAAATAAAAACTTAAATATTAGAATTTTGCTAGACAGTTTTATCACATCCCTCTTGGGCTTCTATTACTATTTCTTTTCAAACCCAGCATTATTAGGCTCTTCCATGTCACTCATTTGGCTAGCTAAATACGTACACCGATCAGCCATAACCAGGCTTGGAATTTCGTCATTTTAGGGGCAAGTTCATTTGGCCTTCGGTATCACAAAAATGTTTAGGGCACAAAGGCCACATTCCAGGGCACAAAGGCCATTGAGTGAAATAAGAGGATTTGGAGCTTATAAATAAACAACCTTAATTGTTGATAAGAAATAAACATGCATGACATAAAAACATTATTCACTTTTTAATATCATATTTTGAATAATAAGTTATTGTAACTGATATGTTTTTTCCACATAAAAAGTTTAACTATCGTGATTTAATCCTTCAAATTACATCTACTCCTCCCTCAAAATTTTTATAGATTCTGGAATCTGTTTCATTTCAGAAGTTTTATTGGGAGCATTCACATGACGACAACAAACAGGCTACGGTATTGACAGTTAGTGAGGGAAAAAATTATTTGATCCCCTGCTGATTTTGTATGTTTGTCCACTGACAAAGAAATTATGAGTCTATAATTTTAATGGTAGGTTTATTTGAACAGTGAGAGACAGAATAACAACAAAAAATCCAGAAAAACACATGTCAAAAATGTTATAAATTGATTTGCATTTTAATGAGTGAAATAAGTATTCGATCCCCTCTCAATCAGAGATTTCTGGCTCCCAGGTGTCTTTTATACAGGTAACGAGCTGAGATTAGGAGCACACTCTTAAAGGGAGTGCTCCCAATCTCAGCTTGTTACCTGTATAAAAGACACCTGTCCACAGAAGCAATCAATCAATGAGATTCCAAACTCTCCACCATGGCCAAGACCAAAGAGCTGTCCAAGGATGTCAGGGACAAGATTGTAGACCTACACAAGGCTGGAATGGGCTACAAGACCGTCACCAAGCAGCTTGGTGAGGTGACAACAGTTGGTGCGATTATTCGCAAATGGAAGAAACACAAAAGAACTGTCAATCTCCCTCGGTCTGGGGCTCCATGCAAGATCTCACCTCGTGGAGTTGCAATGATCATGATCATGGCCAGAGCGAAGGGCAACAACGGCCATGGCCGTTGTGGCCGTCGTGAAATTCCTACGCTGGCCATAGCGTTATAAGACCACCGACAGGTGAAGTGAATAACACTGAATCTTATCATGGCACCTGTCCGTGAGTGGGATATATTAGGTAGCAAGTGAACATTCTGTCCTCACAGTTGATGTGTTAGAAGCAGGAAAAATGGGCAAGCGTATGGATCTGAGTGACTTTGACTAGGGCCAAATTGTGATGGCTAGACGACTGGGTCAGAGCATCTCCAAAACCGCAGCCCTTGTGGGGTGTTCCTGGTCTGCAGTGGTCAGTACCTATCAAAAGTGGTCCAAGGAACGAAAAGCAGTGAACCGACTGGGTCATAGGCGGCCAAGGCTAATTGATGCACATGGGGAGCGAAGGCTGGCCGGTGTGGTCCAATACAACAGACAAGCTACTGTAGCTCAAATTGCTGAAAAAGTAAATACTGATGCTGATAGAAAGGTGTCAGAACACACAGTGCATTGCAGTTTGTTGCGTATGGGGTTGCGTAGCAGTAGACCAGTCAGGGTGCCCATGCTGACCCCTGTCCACTGTTGAAAGCGCCTACAATGGGCACGTGAGCATCAGAACTGGACCACGGAGCAATCAAAGAAGGTGGCCTGGTCTGATGAATCACGTTTTCTTTTACATCACATGGATGGCCGGGTGTGTGTGCATCGCTTTCCTGGAGAACACATGGCACCAGGATGCACTATGGGACGAAGGCAAGCCGGCAGAGGCAGTGTGACACGTACCACGTACCTGAGCATTGTTGCAGACCATGTGCACCCTTTCATGGCAACGGTATTCCCTGATGGCATTGGCCTTTTTCAGCTGGATAATACACCCTGCCACAAAGCAAAAGTGATTCAGGAATGGTTTGAGGAACACAACAACGAGTTCAAGGTGTTGACTTGGCCTCCAAATTCCCCAGATCTCAATCCAATCGAGCATCTGTGGGATGTGCTGGACAAACAGGTCCGATCCATGGAGGCCCCACCTCGCAACTTACAGGATTAAAGGATCTGCTGCTAACGTCTTTGTGCCCGATACCACAGCACACCTTCAGAGGTCTAGTGGAGTCCATGCCTCGACGGGTCAGGGCTGTTTTGGCAGCAAAAGGGGGGCCTACACAATATTAGGCAGGTGGTCATAATGTTATGGCTGATCGGTGTATATCTAAAAATGATTCCATCCTTTGATCTTATGTCTACTATATCTGTTTCATTTTTTTTAGATGTACAAACCACTTGCTGAGACGAAGTGCTCGTTCATTGACAATGTGGAGGATCTGGTGGCAGTAAACGAGAAACTGACCAAAACAACTGAGTTTGCAGTAGATTTGGAGGTAAAATAAAGGGTTTTACACATGTTGTTCGGATGCAATTCAATTACACACAAGAAATAACCATTAAAGACTACATAAGCTATTGCTAGCTTGTCCTTTTTTTCCTTTTTTCTACCTGTTTTTTTGTCTGTTTTTCTACCTGTTAAATCTCATCTTTTCTCTTAGCACCACTCCTACAGAAGTTTCTTGGGCATCACTTGTCTAATGCAGATTTCCACAAGGGAAGAAGACTTCATTATCGACACCTTGGAGCTACGCAGTGAGATGTATATACTCAATGAGGCATTCACAGATCCCAACATTGTCAAGGTCATTGCCTGTTTGTCTTAGCACATGTTGGATTTCACATTATTGTGCCGAATAATAAATTGAAGGCTTAGCATTTTAGTAATAAGCTAAAAGTTGAGTTTGTGACTTTCAGGTTTTCCACGGTGCTGACTCTGATATTGAATGGCTGCAAAAGGATTTGGGTCTTTACATTGTCAACATGTTTGACACGCACCAAGCATCTCGTGTCCTTAATCTGGGCAGACACTCACTGGACCACCTGCTAAAGCGGTTCTGCAACGTGGATTCTGACAAACGCTACCAACTTGCAGACTGGAGAATACGGTAACTTCAGAGCCTTGTGTTATGAACTTTGATGTTCCTATGTGTGATGTTGATCATTTTCTTAACTTAAACTGTTAGCGTGATCCTGGAAGCAAAATATTATTTTATTGACTGGCTTTGGATTCTCCATAGGCCTTTGCCAGACGAGATGCTGCATTATGCCCGGGCAGACACACACTACCTGCTATATGTCTATGATCGTCTGAGGGTGGACCTGTGGGAAATGGGCAACGGGCAGCCTGCCCTGCTGCAGACGGTTTGGCAAAAAAGCAAAGACATCTCACTGAAGGTGCGGCTCCTTGATTTACATATCTCGCCTGAATATTTCCACAACACCCAGGCCACCCCAATGCCTTGTTACCTTGTCGCTTGGCGCTCACAACAAAACCATTCCTGCAGAAATACATCAAGCCGCTCTTCACCGAGAACTCCTACATGGACCTGCTGAGGAAACAGAAGAAAGCATTCAACACGCAACAGTTAGCCGCCTTCAGGCTGCTGTATGGCTGGCGGGACAAGCTAGCCAGGCAGGAGGATGAGAGCACTGGGTATGGAGGGCATTGCATACGGTCACATCTGCCGTTTCCTCACTCTAATCCTTGTGTTCAGTGTTAGAGCCTGTCACACTGCATGGTGTATAATCACCTGGTTTGTGTCAGAGAGAAATATGTAATTTTCTAGAGTATATGATTTTAAAATATGTATATTTAAAATGTGCTTGTCCTGTGTTTCAGTTATGTCCTGCCCAATCATATGATGATTAAGATCTCTGAAGTCCTGCCCAAGTAAGTTGAGATGCCCCCCCCCCCCCCCC
>JACXGI010001251.1:75613-98606 GCA_016801175.1 Esox masquinongy | reverse complement strand
GGGGGGGGGATTGGTTGTATTTTCAGTGGAGTGTGTGTCCTGTTGAAGTGGCTAATATTGTAATGAAGTCTGAGGGGACTGTGAGAGCTGTATTCTGTTGATGGTAATCTAGCTGCCCCCCAGAGGCATAGCCAGACACACGGCTGTACAGATGCGCGCGTCCTCCTTCCATACTGTTAATTGGTGGTCGTGTCGTTTAGCAGTACCCAGAGATGGAGACAATGCCAGCCTGTGGCCCCTGGTCCTGCCTACAGGCCAGCTCCTATAGTGCTCTGCTCCAGCTCTATCTGATATGGGGCTCTTTATTGGGGTATTGTCAGGTCTGGGGGGGGGGGTTCAGTTCTAAGAGCAGGTCTTTGTGGGATATTTGTCAGGCCTAACCAGAGGTCCGCAGGGGGCCTTTGTCCCTGGGATGTAGTGCTAAACGCAGGCAGATGGCTGGGTGGTGTCAGCCTGTCAACCACGTGGGGCTCCAGTCCAGGGGACCAGAGGGGACAGTGGAGAGGGAGATGGGGCCCAGCCCAGGCCTGTCACCCTGAAGAGGGGCTGGGTCACCCCGGGTCGGGGCCTCTGTCTGGCTCTTGTTAGCACCCTCAATGGGCACCATGTGTGCCCAATGGTCCCTTGTCTGTGGGCTGGTATCCTAGGAAACTAGGCTGCTGAGAATCTGAGCGATCTGTTCCTCAAGGGCCCCCACCTTGGTCCCTAAGTCCCCACACACACACTCACTCTCTCTCTCTCTCTATCTCTATCTCTATCTCTATCTCTCTCTATCTCTCTCCTCTCTGGGGAAAGGGGGTGAATGTGTTGATTGACAAAAGGGGTGTCTCCTTCCTAATGGCTTTTTAGTCAGCTGGATAATAGACTGACTGACTGTCTATCTCTCTCTCATCTATCTGTCTCCATCTTTCGCTGTCTCCCTATCTTTCTCTCATTCACTCTCTCCTTCTTGTTCTCAGACACCCTCTCACTAACGCTGGGTTATTACAGGATTTGTGATGTTGTGGAATGTTCTTAAATGAGGCTTTATGAGGGTTGTGTGCGAGCGTGTGCATAGGCAGCTGGTACACACATTGATTTGTAACACTGCATCCAGTCGGCCGCCGTAACTCCGCATCCAGTCGGCCCTCGTAACCCTGTATCCTATTTCCTGTTTACTGTAGGTTTGCTGGTAAGACGGCCTGTAGTGGAGCTGTTCTGCTGGTGACAGTGGAGCTGAGGGAGTCCTCTACAGCTGTCATCACTATCAACACGGAGAAGAGTGTCATGGGATCCATGCTGCTCAGAGACCTGAAAAAGGCCCTGGCACAGGCCTAGCGCCCCGACTCCCCCCAGCCTGAAGTCCTCCAACCAACAGAGAGACACTGCTGTCAGGGACAGAATTTCTCACAGACATGTAGTGGTTACAATTTTCTATTTTTCTTCATCTCGCTCTCATTCACCTATAAATGCAGGCAAGGAGATTGTTTTCCACATGCTTACACATCCTCTCATATGGTACACACACACTCATCATACCATACGTTTGTTTTGTACGTGGTGAGCCTCTATTGTCATCGAGGTTATTTCATTTCAACAGTCAAAAGGCTTTTCAGATCAGCCCCAGAAACTATTTGTTTTTTTGTGCCAAGAAAATAGCCCTCTTAGATTCCTTAGACATTTCTGTAATGCTCTCTAGAGGTGTCAAGATTTGAAACCTCTAAAAATACTAAATAGCCAAAAGCCAAGGCAAGTGAACTGCAATGATGCTAAACACTGTATAACATGGTTTAAAACAAAAAAAGTTACTTTTCTCACTTACTGTGCGAATTGTTTCCAAAATAGCAACACCTGGGAAGTGCCTTTATAACGGAAGAAAGTAATGTTCATTCAGAGTAACAAAAATTTGTTCAGCAGTCAGGTCTGTATTGGATTTTGGTGACAACAACTGAATGAATTAAAACTAGTGTGAACAGTGGTCGTCTTTTGTTGGTGGCAGTGTTTTGAATAACTGTGTGGTATGTGGGGTTTGTTTGAGTATTGGGTTCTTATGTTTGGGTGACAGTCATGAAAAAGTTAGTACACCCCCTGGAAAGAGAGTTGGACTCCCATCTAGGCCATGTTTGTGCACTTGCTTTCTGTCAGCTGACTCATGCATTTCAACATTGATTGTGGCAATAAAGGCGATGGGCTGAATTTGGTGGGACAACCTGCCAGTGGACTAGACTTCTCTCTATTTGTAGATGATCGGTCAGACATTGGAATTATATACTTTGAATTGCTGGGAAATGGTTATTAACCCCTCCATGACTAGTGTACATCAAAAATCTTTCTTCTGAAGGCCTCTGATTGGTCTTCTGATTTAGGCCTGATGTTTTACCACACACCCATATGGTTAAGAGCAAACCAGACAAATTGTTTCATCTTTATTGAAGGCTGGACCCTCCCAAGTTCCTCAAATGTTTTTCTAATAATTTGCACCTATTTTGTTGCATGTTACTGTAATTATAGCAATTTTATGGGATGGTAAAGGTTGTAGTGTACTAACTTTTTCCCCATAATTAAATTGTTTATTTCAGTTTATTTTAATTGCATAAATGATTTGAAAGTAGTTTTTTTGTATGTGTGATTTATTCAATTGGGTTTCCTTTATCAATGAATGTGGTTGGAATTTCGGTGAGATATCCAAGTGTCCAGGTATGTAAAGGAAAAAAAAAACAAGGCGGACATTCCTGGGGTTCGAAGTCATTTTTCACATGACTGTATATGTGTGGAGTTACTTGGTGTGTTTTTACATATGTGTTGCCGTGTTACTGACTGTCTTGTGCTGTGATTCAGTTTGTTTGGGTGGGTTGGATTAGTATAAGGTGTGTTGTGTGTGTTCCGGTGGTTTTTTTTTTGGTTTACGTCTGGCTGTGTTTTCCGGCTCATAAGTGAGGTGTCTCTGAGGGCTGTAGACAACACCTGGTAGATCATCTGTCTCTACTGCATCGCTAGCATCCATCACCCCTCTCTACATGCCCATTCCCCCGCCAGCTGTACCCGGCTCACTCAAACAGCATGGCAGGCAACACACACCCCTCAACGGGCTCTAGACGCCGACAATACAGAAGATTTCAGAATAGTGTCCCACGCTTTGCTAGAAGATGGTTGCACACACCAACGTATTGTGCTGTTTTTCCCCGGGCACACCAAGAGCTGCTGTTGTAGCTGCCGGTTTAAAAAAACGGCTTTATCTGCCATTATGACACAAGCCGTTTAGGGCCTACTGCAGCCGTTACTTACTGCTCCATCTGAGTTAAACACACATACACGCCGGCATATAAATCTGGAGCTCTTAGACTCCAGGCTTGGTGACGTTTTTATGTCACATTAAAGGGAATGGCCTGATGCAGACACACACCCAGTCTCGGGTAGAGGGGGAAGAATGTGTTCGACTCAGCCAGCATATATTCACAAACAACCCTTAATCACCATTCCCCTGGCCCAAATGGAACTACACCATTAGACCGCAACACAACCCATGATTCTATTGGTTCTAACATAACGTAAGAAAGTCTGTGTTTAGCATAGCATTATCCATCATATTCATTGTACCATAGGCCATTCTACTTGTTGTTACACATGGGCCCTTCTATCTGTTCTAACAACATGTGCCATTCTGCAGTGTCTGTTCTAACCGAAGACGTTCCATCTGCTATGGATGTTGGTTGTTCCCCTCAATGAAACCGGGGAAGAGAACTATGGAACAGTCTCTGCTTACATACGTAGTAATATGTTCTCGCTGCGATATATCAGACACCTCGAGATAGTTTTTTAGGGAACTTGGGTGAATGATGTATAGTGCCATAGAGATCTAGCATTTTCTAAGCTTTACTGGTTGGCCTGATTGTGGAACTATAATAATTGATTGAAAATGCAAACTTGAAGGTCTTGTCCCTCACCCTGTCTCACCAAGAGTCATAAAATGACTACTCACAAAGAACCAGACTACTCACACAAGAACCATTACAAAATATTTTGTTTTGTGAAAAAAATAACTTTACTCTGGCATGACATCTGTTGTACGGCATCATTGGGCGAAGATCATTTTTGGTATATTGGGCAGTTCCTCTTTCCTCCACAGCGTCCTCTTCCTATCAATCTGGTATGTTAACTACTGCCTCATCTGTCCAAAGTGCCCTCTTCCAGAACTCTGCAGCCTGTTTTAGGCACTTTTTAGCAAACTGTGGTCATCCTGTTTCTTAAGCTAAAGGTTTTGCCCCTTGCAGTGAACTCTGTAGTTATGCTGGTCAAGTCTGAGGATGGTAGTGGCTGACACATTCACGACTATCTCTTGGAGATTAGTTTGGCTGTTCTTCCCTTCATTACGCTGAGCATATCTTGGCCTACCAAGCCATTCCTTCTTTTTGATTATGTTCCAAGTTGTGATTTCTATAACAGTCAGTTTGTTAGTTATTGGGGACAGGAGCTGGTCAAACTCCAGTAATCTAATTTAAAAAATGCACCACCCTCTTCATCGTAAAATATATATTTCCACCTGACCCCCCCCTTTTTCTTTTAAAAAAAAATGCAAAATTTTCCCCTTTTAATATTAGAACCACAGTAAACATTTTAAGGTAGGCATACTTCATGAACCTGACATCAACTTACTACTGCCAATAGACTAGACAGTCTGCCTGCCCACACAGGCCACAAACCTGTGATACTCTGCGCCACTACACACGGGACAACTTTCTAAGCCCTGTGGTGCCGTATTCTTTGAGTCCAAGAAGTTTGACTCATTCAAAAATTAACCCAAGTTCTTCCCACCTGACCAGATATGCATAAAAGTTTCTAATTTCTGTTACTCTCTAATGATTTTTCTAATCATTTGCACCTGATTTGGTGCACCTGATTCTGATTTCAGCCATTTTATATTGTGGTAAAGTTAGGGGACTAATAATAATAATAATAGATTTTATTTGGGGGATGCCTTTCAAGACACTCAAGGACATCTTACATGAGGAATGGGCCTACAAACAATGAAGTTCAATACATAGAGACAAGATTAGTGCATTAAAACAATTAAAACAGATATCAGAGATAAAAGATCTAAAAGAAAAACGTACTTAGCTTATCAACATAAGGAAATTGTGTTAATGTTCATTTTAATTGGAAAATACTTTCAAAGTCAAAATGTTTTTGTGTGATTTGTTAAATTGGGTGACCTTTATCAATGAATGTGGCTGGAATATAGCTCAGATATTAATCTGTCCAAATACGAAAGAAAAAAATTCACTTCCCATGGGTTGTACTTGACTGTACATATTGAAAGGCTTTTTGTCTTTATCGGCTGTAACTATGACCGACTTGTTGTATGAAACATTTTTCTTTTACATTTCTATTTTAAAAATACAATCTGGACAACGACAGGCAGTCTAAGTAGCAATTTAATGTTGTTAATTATTTGATATTGATATTTATTTATTTCCCCTCCCTATAAAACAAACATGTATTTTTGGTGAGTGGCTAAATTGAATCATGATAGCTGACATACCTCTAGTTATATTGATAATGGTTTTAATCTGACTAGCTACATGATCTGACTGATTACAGGAACATAAACATTACAGTCGTAATTATACCAGGCGACGGGGGCTGTTTGTTATCTTGTTGTGATTATTACATCACCACGGCAACATCTTCATGTCTTCTATCGCAGCCATCTTCCTAATTTGAACTAGGCAGGGGCTCAGTGTGGTGAATGTAGCACGAGAAATTGAAACAATATGGAGAATAGCTGGGCCTTCTTGATGTTGTATTCAGTGTACAGTATTAACTCTGTTATTTACACACACCCTCTGGTTTGCACTGTAGGCATTAATACATTGGGACGGTGGATGTGTGTGCAGCCTGTGTGTGTGTGTGTGTGTGTGATCTGTTTCCCAGGTTGGCACCTGCTATAATGGGCTAGGGTTGAGGTGGGGGAGGGGCCTACCTTTTCTCCCTTCTGCTCGGTGGTGACAGCTTGATTTTGTGCTCCCTCCCTCTCTCTCGCTCTCCCAGGGTGGCAGCATAGCGACATGATGGGCCTGTTAATATGGAGCTTTCATGGTGTCTGTCTGAAGACAGTGTAGAGGGACCAGAGGGGGGGTCCCAGTTAAAGAACTGCCTGTCTTGTCCCTGAAGGCAAGGCATGCAGGAAGATATGTGTGGATGGGGCGGGGTGTCCCAAGGAAATGCCTGTCTTAATGCCAAAGGGAGGGAGGAAGGAGAGATGGGGGTAGAGGAGGTATAGAGAAGGTCCCAGACAGACAGTAAAGGAAAACGGCTGTCTGACCTGAGTAGGGAAGGCACTTCTCATTAACCACAGTGTCTCCCTCTGCTCTCCTCAACTGATGACAGGGGGATACAGATGTACACACACACACACATACGCACACACTCCAATTCAACACCTTCACTATCATGCTTGCACTTTAGAACCAGAACATAAGCACATCTTTACACTTTTAGCCCATAGTTTCCCAGTCACAGATTAAGCCTTGTCCTGGACTAAGAATCAAGGTGAATGAAAAATCTCAATGGGAATATATTTTTATCCTGTGTTAGTCTTACTCTGTTCAGGAAACCTCCCCAAATTGTTTATTTATTCACTACCTGTACACAGGCAGGGCCCTTACTTCAGATGTCTTTTCATTTTTGGTATCTTTTCACTACCTATACATCCAACCATCTATCTGGTTTTAATGAATTACATTGTATTTAATTGGATTCAGTTGTATTTTTTTCCTTAATGATTAACCTCCAGTATGATAACAAATCAAAAGAAATTGTTGCAAACAAGAACTCACACATTCAGTCAATGCAGAGACAATTTACAAAGCAGAATACTTTCATTTTAATCATTAGTGAGATAAAGTGGAACAGTAACGGAAAAGCGATAGCAATGTAGGATGTGATGAATACTGTGTGTTTGAGGGAAGTGGAAAGTGCCACATCCACACCAAACACAATCTTCTCCCCCAAACCCATCAGCGTGTGCCACCGCCGGACCCCTGGGGATGGTGATTGTGGTGATTAGGCTTAAATTGATGCTTCACAGCTATTGTCTCTCTCCTTTATTGTAATTAGATTTTTTTCTGCACTGAAGTTTCTTTTAAATGCTGCTCTGAAGCGTGGAGACTAATGAACTTCATGTTCCTTCTCAGAAATGTTCAATCAGCTCCTTGTTAGGATGACACACACATTCCGGTATTCATTAGATTTTTCACTTTACTTTTTTCGAGCTTCGCACATTTATCTATCTGCTGTGTGGAGGCTGGTGTAGGGGATGACGATTTCCGTAGATGGGGGGGGGGGAGATGGAACGCACACGTTTGGGTACACACATACAGCACACAGAGAAACGAAAATGTCCATAGTTATAAACCAGACCAGTCTCAGAAGATATGTTCAATTGTTTTGCAATGTCTTTGCAAATTAGTATTTTTTACGTATTGCAGTAATTGTTGAACATTTTCATCCTTTTATAATAGATTTATAAACCTCTTTATAACGTAGATTTTTATGTAAATTGTTACCCAACAATTTACTTGAGAAGCAACATTCAGCCAGGTGCATTCTGCTTTTCTCCTCTCCTCCCTGTAAGTGAATGCTCAATGGAAACATAGAATGCCTTTATGATTGCTTCCTGTAAGAAACCACCCTCCCCAGTTCTTAATTAGCGTTTGATTGCACTGTAAAAACCAGCGAAGTGCATTAAAGAGTGATCAACGCAGTCCAAACGGAGATTGGCTTCATTAACGAGGATGGCGAGGTAAAAAGCTTGAGTGTGTTGATTCAAGCCGAGGTAAACACATTTTGCGCCCCACATACACAAGCACTTTATTTACTGCAACCATCATTTATTTGTAAGCAGCAAGGAGATAGGCACGAGGCCCCTGACAGGTTAAAATGAGTTAATGTAAGTAATTAGTTAAAAGGGGTGAGTGGAAGGTGAGTGCCGTTAAAGTGCTTGACTGTCCAATTCAGGAGCAATTTGGGCCCATAAAGGCTTGTACTAAAACAGACTCTGTCTGACATAGTGGAGTATTAGCGACACAAAAGACATAAACCTCTGTGATTCACGCTTACAAAAGCCCCTGGCGGCTCTCTTCTCCAGGCAGGCCCCTAATGAAGACCTGTATTTCACAGAAGCTACACAATAAGCAAAGAGTGGAGTGGCTGGTAGCCTGCATGCCTGGCCTATACAAGCACTTTGCATCTGCCTCTTCCTCCCTCTCCACCTCATAGACTAGGAAGGCCATAGCAGAGGGAAGAAGACACAACTAGACAATATGTATTTGGGTTAATCGGTCATGTTGCTTTTTAAATTAGGGGTCTTATTTACAGATAATTAGGGCTGGAAAGGCTCTGACCTGAGATACCCGGTTGTGTGTGTAAAAGCAAGAAAAGGTGCAAAGTCGATGCTAAAAGTACAGAATAAATTAATTTGCACCAAATGAGAAAGGGAATTGGCTATTTATTTCTGTTTCACCATATGGAATGGGTTGATGTAAGACACATTTGATTTTCTTCGTTGTTAACTGAGAACACTTCTGCGTAACTTCGTTGTGCAGCAATGCACTGAGGAGATCCTCAATCCATGGACCCTTCAAATATGTTGATTCAATGATTTTACATGTTTACAAAATATATGTTTCAATGGAGCCTATTATAACAAATTAAGAATAAAGTATTTTCGTTCCATTTTAGGCTAATTGTGAGTAAAGATTATTAAATGTGGTGAACATGACAGATTTAGTGACTACATGTAGAAGGTTACTAAAAACTATATTGGAAAATCCGATTTTATCATGGACGGTCTGGATATTTGGTTAGATGTCACCGGAGTGTGCGTGAAGTCCATGCATGTCTCCCTCTCCTTTCGGAGGCGCGAGGCCTCCCATCCCAGTGCCTCCTTCCTTGCATGCGCTCTCATCTGAATGCTAATTTCCTATTTAAAATCCTCCCTTGTGTGCGGGGACGGGGTGTGTGTATGGGCGACTGAATGATTCTCCTATAAACCACAGATGTATATTATCAAGCCCTGGCTGCTGCTGGCCGCTCCTCCTGCACGCTCGCATTCAGGCCCAATTAATTAACCCGCGGGCACCCAGCTCCTGCGGTGGCCACAGGCGGTGGACTTGCTCAAGCTCTCACATTTAAATGCGCATCTCATTTCCACAGCGTTGAGCACGCACGGCACAGTCAGGAACTTTTCTGTGGAGAGAGAGAAAAAGCACAGTTTGGACACCATCCCTCCTTTATCCACCCCTTAATCCCCCTGAGGTCCCTGGCCTGCTGTTTAGAGGGCTTTAGAGGCGACTCCTGTCCAGTCGATCAGCGGTTTTTTAAAATAAAACGCACTTTAAAGTGTTCTATTGTTCCCTCCACGCACCAGCCCGGCTCTTTATGAACCGGCTTAAATAGAAAGTGACTAGCCTTTAATTGGAGTGGCTGTAAGCAGTTGTCATATGGAAATATTTGAATAGAGATTATGTGCGGTACTTCACTCAAATCTACTCCGTTTAGATACTTAGAAGTGACCTATTGAATGGGCAGCAGCGAAACCAATGGGATTATATAAATTGACTATATTCAGACAATTAACACTTTAACGAGATCAGGAACATGCTTGTTAACATTTGAAAGGAGTCCAGGGTACTTGGGTAGATACTGTGTTGCATAGTTAATGACAGATGTGTCATAATACTAGGGATTACTGTGTTTAATAGTTGTAATCTGATCACTTATCACACCCTCTAGCCTATAGCCTAAAACCAAAGCTCTTATAAACGGACTAGTGAAAATAAACAGAGGCCTTCTATTCGAAAAATAATATCATTTTCATGTGTTTTTTTTTATAGAAAATGATTCATTATCTGGACTAGCATATTCTCCATAACGACATCAATGTAAAGCGGATACTGATACTGTCGCTAGGCGTTTATATGAAATCTGTGATTATAGTGTTTACAGTTGTGTGATTTATGTTGGGACTCTAAATGTAGGCTATGATTAGGGGGCTTGGTGAGGACCAGGCTTGGAGCGGTTTGCAGTTTGGATGTCTCCACCAGGCGGTGGAGTAAATGGGCGTTTTATTTATCGCTGTGCCAGGGCCTCCCTTAGCGGAAGAGCGCTCTCCCAAATTGAAATATAGCGGAGTTTACTCTCCTGATTAGGGCCTCGCGCAGCCCAAGGCTATCATCAAACAGAGAAGCCCTGCGCGCTCTGACACCTAATTGCGTGTGGATTAATGTGGCCGAGAGTGACAGTGGCAAAGCCTCAATCTCCTTCGCCTCGTTTTCTCCTCCCCCTCTCTCTGACACAGTATCTACCAGCCAGACAGCAGGGCCTTTACTCGAAGACTGGTGGCCTGGCTAAATAATGGCCGCTGCCTGGCCCGTTCTACTCCTCAACTGTGACCAGGAAACCACCAAATTGAGCTTTTATTTATTTTTATTTAATTGATTGATCTATTATTAAATAAAAAAGTGATTTCTAATCCAAGCAAATTTAACTCTCAAACTTTTCATGATATAAAACCATCTACACTTACAGTCATTTAATTTTGAATGTATTGTTTGGTTGTTTGTTTTGTTTGTTTAGCACATTAGGTACCACAAGGAAATTAAGACTGACTTCATTGTGTTATCTCCGACACAAAATGCATTGTCTTATATTAACAATAAATCAGTCTCTCGTAATTTCTGTTGACCAGGCCACATCTGATTTGGATAAGAGATTATGAGAATTCTAAAATATACAGAGACCCACGTGTTGTCTGTTGGGAAAAGGCACACATTTCCCAAGAGGATACGTCAGGTGCAGCGCCAGGAGACTATCAAAATATTTGGATGCTCGGATGGTTAGAGAGACTTTTTCCTAGGCTATATAAATTGATTTTAAAAGACAGTTATATAAACAGCCGTTAATGAGGAAAAGGCCGTTCAGATCAAACTCGGACCCGCCACTGTTATGACAGGTTCCTTAATTAATTCAGCAATCTATATAACAGGATAATTAAAAGTACCGTAATTGGCTAATCAACTCAGAATATTGTTCGCTTCAGAGATCGAGCCAACCGAAACGACTGCATAGGCCTATACACGCGTGAAATATTGTTATTTTTGGTTCAGAATTATTAATTTGTTGTCTACTATTTTTGTGGATAGTGACAACAATCGGGCGTTATAGGTCTAATGTTCAGCACCAAGGCGATGCACAGTGGCCTTCTCACTCAGGTAAAGCTTGGGCGTCACTTCAAACTGGGAAAACTTTTTTAATGGGAGAAGAAACCTAGCCAGGCAGATTGAAAAAGAAGTGGCTCCTGCAAAACTAGTCAATCATGTCAATTGATTTCATACATTACTACTCAGCCTTTGAAATGTGTATAAAGGAATTCTACATCTGCCAATAATTGACACATGTATCATGTGATTCTCCGAAACGATATAGTTATACAAATAGCTAAAGTGGTCGTTAACGATCTCTGGGCAGACGATACAGGAACAACTTGGGCCTCCTCCGCCTCTGCCCCTTGGGAAGGGAAACCCTGTTAACCTGAACGGAAATGTTTCTGTCGTGCACAGGCGGCCATAGAGAAACTCACCTGAGCGTTGCTGTGCGAACCAGAGAGCGGTTCCATAAAGTCGTGGCAGGCTGTGACCTTTACAGTAATTCATCAGGCGCCCCAGTGACAGGGAGGCCCTTCACACGCCGATAATTTGATTACTATAACATCTGTAACATCAATAATGTCCGATGAAATTGTTGTGAGCAACCAAACATGCAGAGGCCGTAAAGGATAAAAAGGGAGGTAAGCTAGAGAAGGTGGGGACACACACACAGAGACAGAGAGAGAGAGAGAGAGCAATAAAGGGCGGAGTAAAAGAGAGAATACCGAGATGGAGAGCCGGAGAAAGACAACGGAGGCAAGGATGGAGAGATGGATGTGCGTTATAACGTTATTTCATTATTTACATTCAACCCACAGCATAGACGCAGCAACTAGGTTGGACGATCACTTTGAAAAGGAGAGTTCTTCCTCGATGATTGCCTTCTGTCGATGAGTATAAGGACGATGGTAATGAGGATGATTTAATGGTGCACGTAATTAAAACAATTCCCTCACTTTAGCCTATGTAAGCATCCAAACTGTTTGGCAGAGCAACATTAAACATTTATGCAAAACCACATTAGTCAGTCAACAATTGGGCCCTATTACCATCATCATGCTAAAGGCTGAACTGTATTGTTTGGTTGTTTGTTTTGTTTGTTTAAGTCGTAGATCAGAGACACTTGGAATAAGGGCAAACAAAATAGCCCAGCTTCAACAATGCAAACCAATAGTTCCAAAACCCAAAGACGGGTTTTTGGGCCCTTTTGGGCCTCATTTCGCCCACGTGCATCTCCAGAAACCCGGTTCCCCGAGGGAGAGAGAGAGAGAGGAATGTGGAGGATATAAATGTTTTGCTTAACCAGAGGAAACATCGCTGCCGCTAACCGATCGCCGGATCCATTAAGCTAATTTATTAAACGCAATTTGCCTTGTGTCATTGGGCTGAGTAGCGCTGCAGAGAGAAAGAGAGCGAGAGGGTTGAAAACGGGGAGACAAGGGGCCGCTGGCGGGACAGCGGGGGGAACACGGTTCTGACACGCAGAATTAGAGGCGAATTAAGTGCCTCAATGAAGAGGTGGTTCCAGGATAAACACAGCGGAGGGATAGACAGAGAAGGGAAAGGGATAAGAAACGATAGAGAGGGGACAAAATGGCTGGTCAGGTTGCAGGCTTCCATAGAAATGGATGTCAAAAGCACAATAGCCTCTTGTAATGTAAGCTATATCTCATTGGTCTGTCTTCTGCAGCCTGTAAACCTGCTTAGCTACGTTTTGCCTATCATGTAGCCTTTTTATACCATACATAAGAAACAGATAGCCTACGTTTTAATATTTTGTTTGTGCTGGGCAGCGTTCCCAGTAGCCTACCAGGTAGCCTACGCACTATTAGCACGTTTCTCTGGAGCCTAATGTGGCCTGGGTCGTTTTCCCCACGCACATAGCATTAAATCATCCCGCAGTTTGTTTTGCAGCCCCTTTTGTTATGGTCGGAAGGTTCTACTCACGAGGGTTCCCAGCGTCTGGTTCCACCATTAGGCATACTTAAACGTGCTCTATAACAAGGCTCCTGCCTCCTGTTTCCAAGGTTGACTTATTTTTTGTGCTAACCCACACCATTTCTCAGCAGTCACAACTGTTAATGTTACATTAGGTGTTTGATGTTTCATCATTTTAACCAATATTGTTCCAAGATAACGAATGTAAAATGAAACCACAAGGAACGCGTTGGAATTCCCTCCGAAGGCTTCAGGGAGGAGAGGGAAAAAATCCCATGCGCCATGGCTATTAGCTTGGGTAATTTATTTTGTGTATGTCAGAAAACAAGAAGGCCAGAAAAAGAATATGGGCTTTCTTTTCCATTACCAAACATTACAATCTTATTTCCATCACTGCACCGTTAAGTAATTTGCGAAAAAAGCCGACGGACTCTGGCGGCATGCTCGTGGCGTGTGTTTAAACCCATTACTTTGCCTTTTAATCAAACCGCGCGCTCGTGTCAAAACGCGCTATTTTCGCCATGCATCTCTTCGCGCTCGTTCCAGTTCACCGCGTGACCTTGAAAATGTTTGCTCTCCTAAACGTCTTCTCCCTCTCCCTCTTATTCCTCCCCTCCCCCTCTTTCCCTTTCTCTCTCAGCCTCTCCAAATCTCTCATCCATTTCTGCCTACCCGGGGAAATACATATCAGTGTGAAACGGGCGAGCGTGTATTGGCAAAGTAATCACTTTTTAGAAGGTGATGATAACGATGATGGTGCATGGGGAAGAGAGTCTGGCTATATATGAGAAACTTCTAGCACACTGACAGAGCAGACTAAGAGACTCATGTCTGAGCTAAGTGTCAAATAGCCTAGTCACAACACAAGCAAAAGGCATCGTTCCACATTTAACCAGTTGTCCAAATGTTTTCATGTTACGTAAAAGATGATCAATAAATTAAATTAGGCGATTATTATTCGCCATACTTGCTTCACCGTTGTTATATCTCAGGCCGTTATATTGGGTATCCAATTAATAGTAGCCTAACAATTACACTCAATTGATTTAACTCGAGCGGAAACGGGTAGTGAATCCTAACAACATCAGGCAAATTATAATAGTTTTAGTTTTCTGTGGGTTTGGTATTGGCCTATTCGTATTTTTCTCATCGACATTAACACAGCTATATAATATGCAATGTTTTTCCAAGAGGCTTTCCGAGCGCGCGCGCGCGTAAGTGTATGTTTGCGGGGGGTGGCGGTGGGAGTGGGTTGTCAATAGGGAGTGGGGGGTAAAGGTAAGCAGCAATATTCGGCCGTATGATTTATCGCGATCCGAGGAACGCAGCTCCAGTTTTGGGCCTTTGCTGTCCTAACGCATTTCGCCTCAGCCATCAGCCGTGATTAAACACCTGCTGTTGCCGGGGAACAAAGCGCGCTAATCCAATATGTATTTCTGACATCTTAAATATCACCCAATCCCCTGACATCACGCGCCGCTTTTCCGCGGGATGGAATTCCAAAACATATTTTTCTAATTTATGGACGGACGATAAATCAAAATTAAGCTCGTGGACAACGAAATATACATCAGTGCAAACTGACGCCAAAGCATGCTCAGGCATATAGGCAACCTGCCCGTAGACAACGGGAACATATGCTCTGTTCTGTGATAGCAAGCTGTGTGTGTGAGCTGCGCCGAACTGTTCTGCTATGTGGATGCACTTGTAGGTCCTACTATTACACTGGAGCAGATGGCTTGTCTTGAAACTCTTCTGTGTTAAAAGAGGCAGAGATTATTGCAGTCCTTCTACTTGCCTTTGTGATAGACTGACAATTTTATAGGCCTATACTCTATGTTGAAGGCTTTTGTCATTGTATATTGACATAGGATTACTGAAATATCAAATGGACAGCAGCGAATATTTTTAAAACACGCAACAGAAGGCAGAAGAATGAGTTAGAAAGCCTTCTGGCAATCACTGTTCTGTAAACGCGTATTTTTGGTTGCTGTATAGAAATAGTCTCTCACTTGCGCTCTAGAATCTTATAAAAGTATTCAGAACCCTGACTTGTTCTGTCGTATTTCTGAATTACAAGTTGTGCTTCAAAAACGTTATTTTTTATGTTTTATAAAAAAAACTGAAACTCAAAATAATTTACTGTAACTTGACATGGAAAATAGTTGAAATACTGAATGTTGCTTGCAGAAGTATTCAACCTCTGTACACGAATATTCGGTAGTGACACTTATCGCTGTAATAACAGCTTCAAGTCTTTTAGGGTAAGCGGTTGATTTGCTCCAGGTTCTTTAGATGACGCTTGTGGACTGCAATTTTCAAATAGTGCCACCTATTCCCAATGGGATTGCGATCAGGTCTTGACAGGCCACTGTAGGACATTCACCTTTTTTTCTTAATGCAGGGCAATGTTCCTTAGGCCTGGAATCAAAGTCATGCTGATAGGTAAATATCTGGTCAACCTGCCAAGAAGGTTCTCTTGCAGTATTTACCTGTGTTTGGCTCCATCCATTCTTTTATTTAAACAATCTTCCCTGTCCTTACTGATGAGAAGCATCCCCACAGCATGATGCTGCTACCACCATACTTCATAGTAGGGATGAATTGTCTTGAGATTTACACCACACATAGAGCTTTGAGTTTTTGCCAAAAAGGTCTATATTGGTCTCATCTGACCACAAAAACATTTACTACATCGCAGCTGTGTCACTCTCATGGTTTCTAGTAAATTCCAGATATGCTTTCAGATGATACTTTTTGAGTAATGGCTTATTTCTTGCTCCCTCCCATAGTGGCAAGTGTTTTGCAGAGCCCTTGATATGGTTGATTGGTGCACCATTAATTCACTTCCAGTCACTAAACTCTGTATCTCATCCATAGTGATTGTTGCCCTCACTGTGGCTCCTCTCAAGTCTCCTACTTGTTTAAATGATGTTTTGAGAGATGGGATTTTCTTGGCAGTAAATGGGTGGTGTGATGCAGCTTCCATTTTCTGATCATTGATCTCACATATTATATTGTATTTTTTTCCTAATGTATACATTTGTATTATTTTATCTTTACATTCTTTAGAATGGATGATCTTCAGTTTCCTTCAGATTCACAGCCTGATCACTGATCTTTCAACAGTATGGTTTTTATCTAGAAAAACCTGTATCCCAGGTGGAGGCCAACTTGTCAGCCATTTTAACAGAAAACTTGCTGCTATCGTAGCAAGGGGAGTGTAAGATCAAATTGATAAACAACAATTAAATTTGTTCATAGCCGTTTTTGCATATATTTACCAAGAGGTCCAATCATTCTGGAGGGCAATGTATGTTTCTATTGGAATTCAGTTTTAAAAATATCAACAGTTGTTTCAGTCCCACACCAACTTCTTTGCCATTCCAGACAAGTGGATGTTCTATTCGGGAATTATTTACATTTTCAATAAGAGGACAATCTACCTCCTCTAGATATATTGTATTTGTTGAAGTTAAACCAAAGTGTTTCTTACACATAACAGTCAAATCAGAACGAATCTATTTTTTGTTTATTCTGAGCTAAATTGACAGTACTCTGACCCAATCGGGATGGGTGAACAAAAAGGTGGCCAATTATGTTTCAGGGGTGGCATATGTGTGACCTTAAGTAACTGAAAGTACATTTTCTTAATCCTGATGAAAATAAAAACAAATAGGTTTTCTTTAGGATGTAAAAGGTTGTTATTGGGGAATGACTAGAGCGCTGTAGGCCTACACAAACAAAATAACATGTTAGTCCAAAATCATGGGTCAGCATTAACACACTGCATTCCTGTTTTCCATGAAATGATGCAATCTTCAGAGAAGTGTGGTTTCATTCTGTTTGTAATACAACACACTCAGCACAAAACACTCCTAAACTACAGCTACAGATTTGTCTTTGATGCTGAGATAGGTAGATCACCTGGCCAACTCTCTCTCCACCTCTGTCCTCTCACCTCAGAATCTTGTTACCATGATGACAAGAAACCAAAGAGCACGTGGCGGGGGCCACTCTCCCCCTCGGCCACTCTCCTGGTGCGGCGTGACGCTCATTGTATGTGACTCCTCAATTCCGCTGTTTCCCCGAATCTCGTGCTCATTCCTGCCGTTGTATTACCGCGCTATGAGCTATTTGGACAACTGGCGTTTGTCGCGTCTCTGCCCAGGTAATGGATCTGCTGGACCTGGCTGGTGTGCAGAAAATATCTGAGAAATACACCACACATTCACACCATACACACACAGGAAATGATCGCCAACAGGCCACATGCATCAAAAGGCCGAATGTTATTCATTTGTTGCATATCTGCTCCTTAAGGTTAAACAACTTTGCTAAAATGGCCTGGTGGACACGTGTACAAATTATACGGTGAAGTTTCTTCCATCACCACAATGACCCATTACAGGATAGCGGAAAGGCAAACCTGGGTAATTGTTTATAGTGGCCTTAATGAATGCAATAATGATCGCATTTCATGCTTCCTAATGAAAATAAAGTATATTTTCAGGCATACAAAGTTTGTGGCCAATAGGGCGGATAATTTGTGTAATGTTTTGTTATTGATATTTATGTAAATATATAAGCAACAATTCTTAATTCAATAATTTAAGATAGATGAACACGTTTGAATAGCACGCAGGAATTCATTGAGCTAGTGGATTTGAGGGCGGCTGTAATTGTCAGCACCTTGAACGGGATGCGTGAGAAAAAAAGATTCTGTGTTTTCAGTTAAATTTCTCCAGTTGTAGTCACCAAATAATGTATATTATTTGATGCTTTTTGCAATTATATATCTTTCATATTCTCTGTCATTCGACAAAATGATGGACCTATTCTTTGAGCTGATGTTTACCAGATACGTTAACAGGACTGTCTAAAAATCAAGTTCCAGGCGACGGGGAACTTTTCTTGCTTTTAATATTAATCTTTTCAGTAATGGCTGATTTATACTGCAGTAAAATTAACTTACTAAGTGGTCTTGGGTAGTGAATAAAATCCTACAACTACTACCAGTAAAACCCCCTACAGGTATGCCTTCACTTTTCAGAATTGTGCGGTCTCAGGATGAATAATGTTAATAGCCGCAGCATACACATTAATACGGTAGGTTTTAATTAATCCCAACCTTGTCTTTTTATATTGCCAGAAAGTGGTGTATGTCATGTCTAGTTTGTTACACATTGACAATGGATTAACTCTTCAAGTGAGCTGATCTGTGAGGCTGACCAATAAATCAAACAGTTGCACATGGATATATAGTATTTGTCCTCCCCACAAAATTATATTGATAAAACACTCAGTGACGGATGTTAAAAAACATTATCTTTTCTAAATGTGCTTTTTCTAAAAGGTGGTAAGCCCGCTGAAAGATAAATGAAGGAAAGGGGTGTGAAAAATCTAGACACTGCTATCTATTCAGCGACTTTTATGTCAAACAGCACAATTTAATGGCGACGTCAAAGTCCAGAAAATGAATGCTTGCTTTAACTGTAATATTCATTTCCCTGACAAATTGGTTTTCTTTGCCTAACATGCCTCCCACGGCTCCACTTACCTTTCGTGAAGCAGGGTTCCATTTTCTATTTTTTCAGGATTTGTGTTGCAAGCTAGGCCAATTTTCGCCTCTATTTTTTCTATGCATACACAAAGCACAATACTGGAGCCTACTACTTCTTTTTCATATTCTATAATTAGTTGAATGAAATGAAAGGGTATTTAAACATAAAAGACCTCTGTAATACAGAAAATGTGTTTTTTCACTACATTTCGTGAAGATAGAGACTTTTTAAGCCTAGATGACTAGGCCTCAGCCTGTATCTTGCATGTGTTTTATTTCCTTTCCATTGCCCTTTATTGTGTAGCCCAATGTATCTTACCAGGCCTTCTGCTCCTTTCAGATGATGGAGTAATGGAGCATGTTTAACTTAGTGTTTCAAAAGCTTGTGAATGTGTGTGCTTATATAAGTAGATGGTATATACTAGTATGCATGTATTTGTGTTTGTATGAATGTGTGTTTGTGTGTCTGTGATTGTGTGCACATGCTCACATGTGTGTTCGCAAGCCTTCCTTTGTGTGTCTCTCTAAGTGAAAGAGATAAATACTGTGCAAGACTAGAGATGATTTTTCACTGTGCTCTAGCCTCAGCCCCCTCCACTACAGAGGATCTAATCAATCTGCCAGCTATTAAGTTTGTTAATTGATAATGCATACTAATTAGGCCGGCCGCAGTTACTTTGGACTCTCTGAGGAGGTAATTGTAGGCTTGGGTCCAAATGGAGTTTATCGCAGGCTGTGCCAGGTAAAAACTCATTAGATGGAGGGGGAGGGGAGGACGAAGGAGAAGGGAAGTGGTTGAGAGGAGGGAGGAGGAGGAGAGGAGGAGGAGATGAAGAGGCGAGGAGGGGAGGAGGGTGGGTTAACTGTTCTCTGATGCCAGTCTACAGAAAGATCTACTCTGATGTGTTGTTGTCGTACAACCAATGGTGTCCCTTCAAACTTCTAGATAGATGACATGGTGTATTTAGAATGGAAAGAATGGGCTTACATCAGCTTACAAACACCAGAAAAAACGATGCAATGTGTGTTCTGCCAGAAGTGGGAGGATGAGTTGTTAAGTTGGGATGATTGACATGCATTTAACATAACCAGATCATGTGTGTGACGTGTGTATAATACGTGTGGATCAGAGGCTTGCCTGGTAATTGAAACGGCTGAGGCACGTGTTTACGTCACTCCCCGTGTCAGCATGGCGACCCTCTGAGCCCTCCGTCAATCTGGGAACAAACAGACTCCATCCCTGAGAGAGAGGCCATGTAAAAACCTTATACAGCAGCACTCACTTTGTGTCTGTCTCATAAAGAGAAGGGAAAAAGAGGAGTGAAGGGGAGAAGCATCATGGTTCAGATCCCAAATAAACGTACAGTACAAACCCCTAAAACAGAAATCACACCATATTCCCATATGATTAATGCACACAACTTGGGTTGCTATCAAAAACTGTATGTGCTGGAACTGAAAGGCCCATTAATTCAAACTGGATATCCAGAGGTTTTGGATGCCGCATTTGCTACATGGTTATAATGTTTATTTATACATATATCATTCAGTGTGCCCCACAAGCATTTTGAGATGGTTGTTCAATGAACATGTGGTTGGTAAATTGACTGCATTGTTATTGAACCTGCAACTCATCCTCTCCCAATTTGGACTGACTGAGATGAGAAAAGATGGACAGATAAACACTATCACAACCTTTCCTCTACCTCAGCAAGTTGCGCCACAGCTTGACACAGTGATGTGGGGAAAACCCTTTCTGTTTTCCATCAGACATTTTCTTTCTAATTCTATTTCACTACACTGATTTTGCAGATGACAACATTTATTATTTATCTACTTGTGGTAATGTGAAAAACCAGGACATTTTTTGTCATATCAAACTCAATGAAGAGAGAATGTGTGTACTCAGACAATCGGTTGGTTGTTGTCACATCATTTCCTCTGCCCTTTCCTCTATTTTAAATATCACCAAACACAAACCCTTTGTGGATTTAATAATTCAAACTGAGAGATTTCACTTGCAATGTGAACTTATCATTCACTCGCTTTCTCCGGCCACTTGTTAAATCGTTCTTTGTATCTCTACTCTCTCTTGCTCTCGTTCTTCTTTCTCTCTCTTTTAGTTTTGTTTGTTTCTCTCCAGCCTCACGGGACGCCCTGAGACAGACAGCCTTGCCAGATTCATTTTCTGATCAAAGCTGTTTGATTTGGTCAATTTTGCCACATTGGAGACATTCTCTATTACTGAGATAAATAGCCCAGGGCTAACTGTCAACGAAAACTTGTAAGCTAATAAATTATTCCAATTTCTTCCAGCTGGATTTCTCCTGGGAGTCGGCCTCTAGGAAATACAGTTTTTGATTAGTACATTTCTGTGTGTGTGTGTCTGGACATTCGGATGTGTCGTCTTTGATTAGTGTGCAGGCTGTTGGAGTGAACAGGGAGGCAGAGGGAGGCATAGGGGCCTGTCAGACAAGAGAGGAGAGAAGGCCTCTAATGCATTATGCATTGACAGAGCCCCAGAGCCTAGATGCTGCTGCCACCTTGGCTGGCACGCCAGGGAGAAAAGAGGAGAGAAGTGGGGGGAGAGAGGAGAGGTGCTGGATTGGCCTTCTTACCTGTGGGGGTCTTAACTTCTGGGCAGCTCTCAGCTCCTTGCCCACTCTCCTGGGAGGGAGGCATTTGACAGAACCAGCGTCTAGGCAGGAAGTCCCCTTGGATGACACATGCACACAGGAAACACACACATGCTATGCTAACACACGCATAAAGACACACACACACACACACACACCTTCCCCTCCCTTACTCATGTCCTGGAAATGGGTGGCTGGGCAGAGAAAGTGTGTCATCAGCAGAAAGGGACAGAGTGAGAGGACGTGACTGATAGACTGGGAGAGAGAATTGATCGGCTCCCACTTCCCTTGGCAAACCACTCTGTCCTCTATCCATTTATCCATTCTTCCCTTCCTCTCTCCTTCCATTCGACCCTCCCTCCACCACCCACCCATCCGTCCATCATCCTTCCCTCCAATCCACTATCTCTCCCTCCATCAGCCCTACCTACCTGCATCCCTCCACCCACTCCTCTCTCCCTTTGTCTCTTTAGCCATCCCACCATCCATCCTCCCTCCTTCTCTCCATCATCCCTACACTCATCCCTCTCTCATCACCATCCATCCATGTCCATCCATATCCCTCCCTCTGTCCATTCATCCCTCACTCCATCTATCCCTTCCTCTCTCCCACCTTCATCCCTCCATTCAGCCCTAGCTCCCACCATCATCCCTCCATTCAGCCCTAGCTCCCACCATCATCCCTCCATTCAGCCCTAGCTCCCACCATCATCCCTCCATTCAGCCCTAGCTCCCACCTTCATCCCTCCATTCAGCCCTAGCTCCCACCATCATCCCTCCATTCAGCCCTAGCTCCCACCATCATCCCTCCATTCAGCCCTAGCTCCCACCATCATCCCTCCATTCAGCCCTAGCTCCCACCATCATCTCTCCATCCATTCATCACTCATACATCCTCCACCATTTTTCCTGCCATCCATTTATCCCTCCCTCTCTTCCTTCAGTCATCCCTCTATCCTTCCATTCCCGAACCCTCCATCTCTCCTCTTCCCCTATTCTCTCCCCATCTCTTTCTACACCCTCATCTTCTCCTCTCTTCTTCCCTTCTGTCCCCTCCCTCTCCCATCTTCACTGGTCCGTCTCTCCGCTCCGTTGGTCCTGGTGACTCAATAAGCCCCAGCATGCTCCACACGTCCAGGCACTGCTCAGCTGCGTTTGGACCAGCAGCAGATAAATAGCTGTGTGTGTGTACGATCGCCAAAACCACATACACCATTCATCAAGCCACCAAAACTGTCCCTAGATGATTACCTCTTCCAAACCAGCCTAGAACTAGGGGAGGGCATGCGAGGGGGGAGGGGAGGGGAGACGGTAAATGAAACTTTTGAGGGGTCAGTGGTTTTGTACTTTGGCTATTCATCTTCTCTCCTTCACCTCGTTGGGGCTGGCGGGCGGGCGCAGGGAGAGGGTGCTTCTGGGTAATTACCTCTCGGAGTGCGGCGCTGCTTCATTATGTCCCGCTACTCCAATCCACTGAAACATCTGTAATTTAGTCTGCTGAGCAGCTAGTGCACACAGCCCAGGAAATGGATGTGTGTGTGTGTGTGTGTGTGTGTGTGTGTGTGTGTGTGTGTGTGTGTGTGTGTGTGTGTGTGTGTGTGTGTGTGTGTGTGTGTGTGGATAGAGAAGGTGTTTACATGTGTGTGTGTGTGTGTCAGAGTAATGTGTGTATG
>JACXGI010001251.1:32117-75513 GCA_016801175.1 Esox masquinongy | reverse complement strand
AAATGAATCGAAATGCAATTCATCAGCTGCAGAGATTGCCCATTATTTTCAATGAGTATTGTTTTTCAGCTCAGGAATTGGATTTTCATTGTTTGACCCCAAGCCGGGTAGCAATAGAGCTGGTATGTAAAAGAGCTTGAAATGTAGTCATTACTGAATAGGAATAATTCACCATAGGTCAGGAATAATGACTACTAGTAATATGATTTGATTATTATTAATTCAATGGGACATTTTAGTCTTCCTTACAGACTTAAGAAGTATGGCTGTAGGTGTGGGAATGAACACCTATATTGGCCTGACCAGTGCTCTGTTTAATCCTTGTTGGACTCACTGGACTCATTCTTCTCTAATTCTATACTGTCTGAGTCACATAGTCAGACAGAAAAGTGACAACTCTTTTGTATTTTAAAAGCCCGCCGGGCCAGGGATGCCGTCACATCGTTCCGTCCTGGCTGAGTATGTGTGTCTCAGATATGGAAGGAGAGAAGTGAATGGGCACGGACAGAGGAGAGGCCTTTGTTATGACAGAGCCAGTGGGATCAGGGTTACACTCTCTGGGAAGATGTTTTTCTCTGCTCTTTCTTCCCCCTAACCGATCAGTCAGCCGCTGCACACAGCACTGTCAGTCACTCTCAACCCCATGCACACATGCACACACACACACACACACACACACACACAAACCTAAACAGACACAACCTCACATGAACACATTCTGTCGAGGAGCTTTATGACAGAGACAACTGTGTCTGATTTAACATGAACACTTGGGCAGTTGTTTCTGTACTCTACTTGCCGCTTGTGGGGAGTCGTTTAAGGAGGTAAAGTAGGCATTAGTAGAAGATGTAGTATTTACCTAATGTTCTCGTTATGATGTAACGTCCCACTGTAACCAGAACATGTTCTCGTAATGGTGTCACGTCTCGTTTTAACCAGAACATGTTCTCGTAATGATGTCATGTACCATTTTAACCAGAACATGTCCTCGTTATGATGTCACGTCCCACTGAAACCAGAACAAGTTCTCGTAATGATGTCACATCCCATGACAAGTTCACACGTTGGGGTTTCTATTCTTTGGCACCTCTACCAACATGATATCCTGTCCCCAGTACCTTCACTTTCAGTGTCTGTCCTCTGAGTGGCTCCTCTAACTAACTAACCAGGCTTCTAATAGACCCAGCCCTGTTAGAGACTGACTGGCTGGCTAGCCTTGTGTGTGTGATAATCAGAAAACGAATTTACACACACACACACACACACACACACACACACCTCTTCCTGTATGAGAGGCCTGCGGCAGGAGGATGAGAAGTGAGAAAGGGAGAGAGGGATGGAGGGAGGGAGGAAGAGAGGGAGGGAGCATAGGGAGTGTAGGGAGAGCAGAAGCAGCCAGCTGGGTTGTAGGAGTAATAAAGAAGGAGAATCAATAGGCCATGCAATGGAGCCAAGGTGCTGCCATTCATCACGCCGCCTCCCTGACTCCCATCATTCATCATGCTCAATGAGGCAGCAAATAGGAAAATGACTATTTGTATCAAACACATCTGCACTCATCCACCAAGGTATTTCATTCCCATTAACTCCCAGAGTAAAATGTGCACAGGATTCAGGCTTTTCTATGTTGGTGCTGCTTGTGATTGTATGTGTGTTGGGGTGTGTTGTCTTTGCATTGCGGTGTGTGTGGTTTTATTTTGTAAAGGTTGTTGGAAAATGTTTCCGGCAAAGAACACATTTATGGCGGTGTAGTTTTTTTGTGTCTTTGTGAAGGGACATTTTTACAAGGGCCTGCTCATGTCTCCAAATATGTAGCTATCCCCTCCCACCCCCCTCCCCTCACACCACCCTCCCACCTTCTCACCCACCACCCAGACACACCCCCAGGGATATTTAATGGCCTGTCATTGGTGAGTTTTTGTGTATGTCTTTATTGGCATCTATGCTTTCAACTCCTCTCTGCTTTGTTTTTATTGTAGGCACACACACACACACACGCACTGCTGCTCTGTTTACATTTGAGAGCAGTGTAATAAATCTAGGTGGTTGACTGTAAGTATGCTTGTATTATTCCAGGACAGTGTCTTCATGTCCTCTGCTCTATAAATCCACCAGGAGGGGCTTCTCTTCACAGGAGCCACAGTAAGTAAGCAGTAAGCAGTCAGGATGGGATGCAAATGTGTAGGGCTATCATCATTATAGAGTAATATCCCATGAAATGGCTGGATCATTACTGTCTATGGCAGCATCATTATCATCTGGCGGCTTTATGGGCTACTTGGGAGTGGTAGAGAGGTAGTATAGGAAAGAGAGATGGAGGATCTGTGAATATGAAATGGGGATAGGGTGTGTTTGTGTGTGCGCGCGCATTACTGTAAACTACCCTGCCCCACACCCTTTACATTAGGCCAGTAGTGTTTGTTTTGAAGCAGCTTCCCTGGTGGCGGTCCCATCATATCAACAATGGCCCTGCTTTAATTATGTGTCCAGTTCTGATTAATGTGGACCATCTTCAGATAAAAACATCAAACAATACTTTGCTTTGCTGCATAGCCACCACATTCAATCAAAAGCAATAATATCAAGCTTCCGGACTGAAACAATAACATTCGCTTTCCAGTATTATTTGTACCTTAGGTGTATATGAACAAAAAAGAGGTTTTTGGTTGTCCGCACGATCTTACATTAAAAAACATATGAATATAACTCTGAATTGAGTGAAAGTTGTTCAAAGAAAATAAAGAAATAATGATTTTATTAAAAAATCACGAGTACCACAATTATTGGCACCTCTGCATTTAACACTTTGTGCACCCTCCCTTTGCCAAGATAACAGCTCTGAGTTGTCTGCTATAGTGTTTGATGAGGTGGGAGAACACACAGAAAGGGATTTGTGTTCATTCTTTTATTGAAAAGCTCTTCAGGTCCTTGCAGTCCTCTCCTTATCAACTAACCCCAGAGGTTTCCAATGGGATTCAAGTCAACCGGCTGTGATGGTCATTGCAAAAGCTTGATTCTATGGTCAATGAACCTTTTTCTTGTGGATTTGGAGGTATGCTTTGGATTGTTGTTCAGCTGGAAGATCTAACAATGATCCAGTTTTAGCCTCCGGGCAGCGACAGACAGGTTTTTGTTGCAAAAATCTCCTGGCACTTGGAGTTCATGTTGCCATGTATCCTGACAAGTTTCCCAGGTCCGTTGGGAGCAAAACAGCGCCACCACATCACAGATCCACTATCATACTTCACACTGGGGATTACGTTGTTGTTTAAATGTTTTACACCGCCAAACAGCTCAGTTTTTGTCTCATCAGACCATAGAACTTGGTTTCTAGTTTTCAAAGACATTTAGCTAACTCCAAATGCTTGTGGTTTGGTGACAGAAGAGGCTTTCTTCTGGCAACTCATTCAAATAACTTGTTGGCATGGAGGTGGTGTCTAATTTGTCCATTGTGTGTTCTCTGGCCATCCCCATGTTGACGGATGATTAAGGGAGTTTAGTAGGTAATCTCATACTTATATGCCAATGAAATGTCATGGAAGACCACTTAAGATAATAAAACATATTTTAATACAATAATTATTTCTTGATGATGATTTATTTCAGTTGAAAAATCTTTACTCAATTAAAGGTTATATTCATATATTTCTTTTTTGCATAGTATCAATCTGATAAACAAAAAATACTTTTTTCACCCTAGGGTGCCAATAATTCTGGAGGGCACTCTATGACCTAAAATTAAAATGGTTCATGACAAATTAACTTTTAAATTGAAATGTTTTCCAATTTCCAAAACGTTACCATTATGGTCAACAGTGAGTACTATAACAGTCAAATAATCATGTGGCAAACTAGGGCATTGCTTTTAATCCAGTAACTCCAAGGGTTGCATGTTTATTCTCCACACTAGACAAAAATCGTGAAATTATGTTTTAAGCAATTCTCACACCTTACCACTAACCACTCAAAATCTATTCATAAACTCAACCCTATTTCAAACATCAAACACTGAAGTTAACCAGATGGAATTTATGCCCTACCAAGCAACAAGCCTGTGGCAATAGGCATTCATGTTACTCTACATTTGGTATACTGTCTTACACATTTTGTTGGTCCTATCATTACCTGGAATACCTGCAGATATAGCACATTACAATATTTGTAAGAGTCTGCATTGGTAACTATTCACTGAGCAAAGAACTTTGAAAAAACACATATTTTTCTAATTATTGTGATGTCACATTTTGGCCATGTCTCATCACAACAATGCACAAGCTATTGCCTGCCAAGCTATTTTGTCTTATCTCACTGCTCGCTCAGTCTAGAAACAGATATGCGATTGAGGAGAGCGCAAACCAAGCTAACGACCACAACTGGAGTTTACAGTCGCTGATCTACCTCAAGGACCGCCAGAGCATGATGAGACAGAGACAAGGCAACCATCATCCCGCCGTCTCACTCTTTTAAAATAATATTGCAGGCAGACCAATGGATTGGGCAGCATTTTTTAGTTTTGATTTAGCTTTATTGTTGTAAGAGTTAACAGAGCATATTTGCTGTATGTATAGTGAAACTGCTTGTTTGTAATTAGTTAATTAGCGTTTCTGGAAGATTTGAATGCGTATGAAACCTTCCACTCGGTAATGAACGCGAGTTTTTTTGTGCTCAAATCTACTCTTCATCAATTAAAATTAATATGGAATTTTAGACCGTATATTCAAAATCACAGCACGAGGTAAAGAATGTCTGCATTACTGCTGCAAACCACTCTATAATCCTACCATGAAGTGAGAGAGGCACGGTTAATAGCACTGTGATTTAGAATTTGGTTCAACGAAAAATTCTGTGCTTTTGCCAATAACTAAAATTAGGTTATTTATTGCCAATTACCTACACCCCACTTAGCGTCCCATGGCCTCATTCACTACAGTGTCATTCATCGCAGTAGGTTAAGAAGTAATTGAGGTTTAGACTGTGACATTTAAGAGGTGACGGTATGGGGTTTTGAAACAAGCAACGTAAGTGACCATGTGTCTGATCTGAACCTTATAACAATGTTACGGTCTATACCTGCCTTCTCGCACATTAACCCTCATGCAATATAGCCAAGTCTAAAAAGATCATATTCAATCAAAATAGATTCACTGGTTTTATGGGGTGACACAAAAATAGCATTCCTCTGTGCTAAGTGAAAGCATTTTTGTATTTGATGTTTCAAGCTATAACTAGTTTGTCATACTGGACTATAAACATGGGCCCCAAACATGCATTCCAAACATAAAAATTACATGAGTCATGAAAAATCGATAAGCTAGGCTCCAATTTCAAAAGGTCCACCTGACAAGACATTCTTGGCTTGACAGGAGAAAGGGCCCTTTTCACATTGCACGGTGCGCGCGCAATTCTCTCTTGATCGCGAGTTGAGAATGTCATGTTCCACTCTTTGCACTTCTCTTTTCCCCCTCTCCTTCTCTTCCTCTCATGGCGACGTGCCTGCGCCTTACTTCCCAGTTGACTCCTCAGGGATCACCCAGCCAAAGTCACAGACTGCGGGAACAGACCTTTCAAATTCATAAAATTCATAGGATTTTTCACAAATGAATGAACACAATTTTCTACCAATTTACTCATTATGCAAATATGCAAAATATCACATTTAGGCCAATTACGATCTCGCTCAGTTCCAAATTCACCCGTTTAAGCCGTAATTGCAGAAACTATCAAATAATTACTGGAGCTAATTGGAGATATTTGTGACAGATACAACAAATTCTCACACAAATTACATTTTATTCAAGGAGCCACTGAATGCCAGTGTGATTTTTTTTTATCGAAGTCTAATTTAACTTACATAACGAAATGAATTGAGTGCTTGTTATCAAATTTGAACAACTCATAAGGCTCTAATGCGGAATGATGAAATAAATCGGTTCAAGATCCATACAATATTTTCCTGATCTCATTCCTCGGCCCCTCTATTTGCGGAAAATTAGGATATCCCCTGCTATGATTTTCGGTGTCAATAACCTGCCATCTTATTGTGAAAACTAATATAATATATAAGTTATACCGTCTGTCCCTGCTGGTATTCTTCCGGAAAGGTGTTTTTGTACATAATAAAAGCAGAACCGATACTAAAAGAATAGACAAGAGGTTACAGAACAGACATGCATCCTTTTTGTCACCCCTCACTCTTTACCTGAAAGGACCGGTGCGTTGGGGAAGGTCATCTTTGTACACGGACATCTATCCCACCTAACCAACAGACACCAGCATTTATAACTGTCTCGCTGGTGACCCGTTAGCGGGTTATGGATGTGCCCCTCGGCCAGTGATTTGTTTAATCCGGGGGAATGGTCCTGACGGTATGTAAACAAGCCCAGGGCGGAATAAAGGTGGCTACCCAAGCGTAGCGTGGATGCCTATTTGTCAGAGAACCTTCATAAAATGTGCCTGGATTGGATAGGTGATGTCTCAATTTTTACGCAGAGGGCGTTTAGAGGCTCAGGTGGACGACCGTTTGAGGTAAACTTTAGGCCTAACCATAACATATATATATATATATATATATACATATATCATTATTTTAGTAACACGCCTACTAGCAAGTTATTAGAAAAAACTCCAATGTAATGTTAACAGTCTAGACACGGAGGTTTGTATACTTGTATACTACTAAATAATCTCTTGTTTGGATTCAACCGCGGAAAAACTTAACTGTTCCAAGGTTTAACAGAACCGCCAACTAAAAACTCCTAACTTCTTAAATAGCAGGACGGAGTATAAATCATTCTTTACAGTGTAATGTAAAAAGTGTGCATATACATTCATTCACCACCAAAGTCGCTAAGTAAGCCTAATGTTTGATTGAAAAATTACTGCGTTCTAATAAACTGAAATGCGTTCTTAATTGACCTAAGTGGTTGCGTAGGTTCAGAAATTACTCTCTTCATTAAAAGGTTAATTTATTATTTGTTAGAAAATTTCCAAATCTATTCAAATAAAACTGTCTATTTGTCACCAGTGCTCGCCTTTGACTCGTCTCACGTTGTTTGGTACGGTAATTATAAATCCACTTTGACATAATATAGGAATCATTAGAACTGTAATTAATGTAATAATCGCCTTAATTTTTATAACAAATCTCACATATCTCTCAGCTTATAATTTGCTATAAGATATGCTGTATAAAAGCAAAAAGTCATGGCATGAGTTACATCCTCCCTGCATTCAAAAGACCAATCCTGTATGCCTTTTGTTTAACTTTAAAATACATATTTACTTCAGACAAGACTACCGACATTAACCCAATTTCTGTTTTTATTTATTTTCTATTTATAAACCATAGGCCATATTCCAATTGGGCCGATCAGGTTTTTAAAGCAGAATATCAATACATTTCTAAAAATGCTCATCAGTTATTTTGCTGTGGTGGGAGGATATTTGTTTTCAAACAAGTGGTTATATGCTGTCGTGTTTGGACCTGATCCTTTTTATTTTGGGTTTAATTTTTAGGAACCTCAAGAATAGATGGGCCAAGGCACTGGTCCCATAGTCCAGTCATTCCTTGACGTCTTAATAAAGCTCATGGCTATAGGCTACACGTCTTGTCAAATATGTAATATTACTGCCTGTCTGTCTTTCTCTCTCTCTCACTCTCTCTCTCTCTCTCTCCCTCTTTCTCTCGCACTCTCAGTATTTGGGGTGTCTTTGGGTACCAGATAATACCCCCCCCCCCTTCTCACCAGTTCAGACCGCGCGCGGTGCTAGGCTCTTATGGAGAATCATTCTGAGAGTGAATAGAGATGAAGGAGGGGATATTAAGTGACTCTATATAACATCCAGGACACAATGGCGGAGTGATTGATGGCGGACAAAGTGGGAACAGCAGGACAGGGGGGACCCTTGGAGACAGCGGGCGCTGTCAACACGCGAAAAAAGGAGCAGAAGAGAGAGGGAGGAGAGGGCCGGGAAAGAGGAAAAAACGCATCTCTGGGGGGGCAGGCAGGCAGGCGCGTCCTGGCGGAGTTTGCAGTCTATTTGTATGAGTAATCAGCTGCGCCCCCCCTCTCTGTCAGCCGTGTTTACTCACTGATTTTCTCAACAAGACAGGCAGTGACACTGGATGGATGGGGCTAATCCGCCACAGAGAGGGACGGCTCTGCCGAGGTTACAGGTCTGAGATAGAGCACCACCGACACACTCCCCTCACCTAATCTTCCGGCAAATATTTATCACTATCAATTTGGCTGACTCCCTGACATTAAAATACCGCGTATAGATAACCTCTTGCTGGGAGAATCGATCGGGCTCCAGCCAGCCCAGCAGCCAGCCAGCCAGGCAGCTAGCTTTCATTGGCCGCGGTGGAAGGAGGTAGGCAGGTGGAGAGGGAAAAAAGAGAAGGTCACAGAAGAAAAAGAAGAACATAGTGGAATACAAACGCCCGGATGAAACAGGTCACCCATGCTGCTTTGTTAGTGTTGGCCTGCATTTTATTTCAATTAAAGATATTGTTATATAATAAATATATAATGTAGGCCTAGCCTTTATTTACTAATAACTATTTTCAAGGCTAATGAAATGGTGAGCTATTATTAGCAAGTATTTTGTCAAAAACGTTTAAATGAATAAAAGCACAAAAGGCAATAAAAGAGATATGGTGTTCAATACTCAGAAATGTCGGTCCTATCTTCAACTTTGTTAATTGTCCCTATCCATAGCCAACTTCAGACAGTATTTCTGGAAATTAATCGAAACAGGGGTCCGATTTTAACGAAACATAGGTGAATTATACTTCTTGCCATTGAGAACTTACAAAAGAAGACTTATTGGGCAAATTGTGCCAAAACAAATGATTAAAATGACATTTAACAAGGTCCATCTGTTTTAATCTGAGAGCCTACTGTATGTCCCTTTTCCACAATATGAACATATTTGCCTAAAACCTGTTGCAAAATATCACATAGGGCCTACTTAATTTTAAATATTTCTACTTTTAGGGCTTTAATTTAGCTCAGTAAGTAAAAGTGCACTGGCCTTAAATACTTAAACCATCTAAAACGACACATTTTGATGTACTGCATTTCATAGTTGCAATAGGTTAGCTACCACAATGTTTAATCTGTTGAAGAAATCTACTGAGACTTGTGTTTACTGCAAAACCTATAGTTTACTGCAACGTTTTCTACAGTGTCGAACCCAATTACCACTCAAAGCACACTCAAAACGCCTGGAAAAGTAGTTAAATTCTTTGCAGAAATACATGATGGCAAAACTGAAGCAAGGAGAATTGAGAAAAACGTGCAAACTGCTTTACTTCAAGGTAGTTCAGGAAGGAAGCATATTAATTTGACGTGCCGTGTGTGAGGATATTTTAAGGAAATACTTCGTCACAACGATATGGATGTGTTTCCGGACAAATTAAATCATAGCCTTTCAAAAATTGATAGGAGATGCTGGATTTTTGTTTATGGTGGAGGGCTACCCCTTTAAGGGACCCATATAGTTACCATTATGGAGTTTAACTATTTGGAAATTTGTAAAAAACACTTCAAACGCTACTCATCTGGTAGCAAATGGTCGATCTAGATGACACTTGATCATGCAGCATCTATGGTTCTCTCAATGCACTATTCTTTCAAATTTGTACTTAACACAACATGGCTGTTGACCTGTAAACGTTCACATGATAAACATTCACACGGGCGTTTATAGATGTCAGAATTGTTCATATTTTAACTACATTTGGCACACATGAAACAAACAATGTCAGAACTGAACTGCAAGAACATTTATATCGACCGCATATTTATATTGATCTGTTTCAAATGTGCCATACATCCTCCGGTACTTGTGTCACCTCCGTAGTAACTCAGGCAACACTGGTCCAATTTTGGCTAAACTTGGGGCTATGATGCATCTTATCATAGAGATCTGGCATTTACGAAATGACTCCTATTGGCCTTGGTGGCGGTATATCATTCGTGGGGGATTACATATTTACTGTTGCTTTGTTCCAAAGTGAATTGAGATGGAATGAGAGGGAGACAAGTAGAGCAGTATAGGCCAGAAAGGGAAGAGAGTGAAGGAGATAGAGAGGAAGAGAGATTAACAACAGCAGGTGCAAGTGTCCTCGCGGCTCCACGTGCAGATGTGAAATGTGCTTGAGCATGGGCCTATAGGCCTTGCTGATTTGCTTTTCCACTTCTCTCTGACTCTCTGCCTCTGTCTCTCTTTCTCCCGCTAATTGGCTGTCCATGTTCATACACACATCCTCACTAATTTCACATTTACTATTCCTGAGGTAACCAAGGCACGTCTTAAGGAATACATCCCAGCCTCAGTCACCGGCAGACTCCATCGCCGATTTTGTCAGATAAATTAGCTGCTTTGTTTGATAATCAGATGTCTGTGATTCTGTCTCATTCTTCTTACCAAGTACATGCCCCACACACCAGCAAACAAGGTCACCATGCTGGCCTGCTCCAGAGGCCAAATAGGCAGCCGCCTAAGGCCTTATTCTATGGTCCCGCAGACCTGATTTTTAGAAAATTAGTCAGGTCTCAATTTACTGTTGAGAATAAATATTACAAAAGACAAGATGCAATTTTGATATTTTGGTTATGGATCAATAGTTTTGCTCTTATGTCAGTCACTGAGAGTCACTCAATTACCATGCCAGCCAACAAATCTTTTTTTTTTTTTTTACATTTTGCGCCAGGGACGGGGCCTTGCCCAGCCGTTCTCTCGAGCAGTGTCTAACCCTTTTAAGGGTTAAATTCTGTTGTCTTTGTATGGTATAATAGTTAAATTGTTTATGAATTATGATGTTAAAGGGACACTGTGTTGAATCCTGCCTCTAAATTTTCCAAGACTGAATTTTAAACAATGACACATTTGTCTCCTCCCCTTCCTTAAACAAAATAGACCGGCATTGTTTTAACTAGTCCACATGGAAAATGAGGGGTTTGCGATAAGAGAGATAATATCGCAAGTATCCAAGGCGAGTATGGGAATAAAGATTGCTACTCACTATTACTGAGTTGCGTTGTTGTCCCAGCTAGCTATCTTCAGATGTTCGCACTAACCGGAAGTCGCTCTGGATAACAGTTTCTGCTAAATGCAAAGCATTCCCAGTTAGTGTATTCGTCTGAAGCTAGCTAGTTTTGGCAACAACAATGCAAGAAGAAAGATAAAAAGACAATACTAATACAATTTACAAGCATTAGTTCATGATTGCAATGGGGGGAACTGGGTGAATGGAACTGACCCACATGCACGGCACATGCCCAGGGACCATGACCTCCAGGGCCCTCCAAAAATGTAATGTGTTTAATTGCAAAAAACATGGTTTAAAACTACAGCATTTCCCTTAAGCCCCATGGCAAAATGTGTAGAAGTAGAAATGCAGATTTATTTTTTGTCTTTGTCATCAGAATTTTCTTCTGTGGTGGTGGGCTGACCAACCAAATCTTGCCAAGTGCTAGGGCTTGTCCAAACACACAAACACACTCATGCATACAGCAGAGCCTAAAAATCAATTTTAGTTGCTTTGTTGTGAGGATGTTGGCTAGTCTGCTGAACCGCTGTCCATGGTTCTGAAATGCTGGGCCAAAACACAAGCAGGCCATGGCTATGCTCTTCTGTTTCATCACTGGAGAGGACAGTTGCTGATACACATTTCAGCAGATTTCAAGACCAATTCTTGACTAAGGCCAGCTGTATTATGAATGACATCAGAGGTATGTGGAGGTAAATGTTTTTATTTTCATGTCAATAGTAGGCGAATCTAATACATGTAAGTAAGCCTAGATTTTGATTCTTTACTTCACATAAATCACGATGGCTAAACACACAAACACACTGAGACAAACACACACAGAGACACAACACTACACACGCGCATTAGAAAACTCCAAAGTCATCCAGTTTTCTCTAATCATTACAATTAGTCCAGAATTATCACCGGACTCTGACAGACGTTCCTTGTAACTCTCTTTTATTTCCACCCCGTGCTAATCAGCCGCTCTCATTACAAACGCTGATTAAACTGCAAATTACCCAGCAGTGGCCCCCGTCCGCGCCTACCAGCGCCTCGCTCAATATCAATTAAGTCTAGCACCCCGTCTGCAGTCTCCCAGCGCTTCCAAATGCTTGATAGTGCCACTTATTAGTTTGGAAAACTCGGAAAATACCAATAATCAACGGTCATGGAGGTATAGAGGGAAAAGGGCTAACAACCCCCCCCCCCCCCCCACACACACACACACGACCCCGAATAGCCTTCTGGGGTCGGGTGATTCGATCTTTGATTTTATATTGCAAAAATGTATCCTATTTACAAGGTAATGTCTCTGGCTGTCTAAAGTAACTTTTAGAAATAGTGAATCGGGTATTCGCACAAATCTGATATCTTACATCACTAGGTCGTTACAGAAGCAGAGAGAATACTTTTTTTCTTTAGCTTTAACCTCTTTAGTTCGCTGGAACAGAAGTTAATCACGACTGATTTTGTTTATTTAATTAGAGTGAAATTTCCTTCTAAGACTTTATCAGGAATTAATTATTTTACCCTTTCTTTCGCTTTCTCCTCATGTGTAAACCTTTCCAACCGGCAAAAGACGACAGGAATAGGAGGGATTTAGTCTTTTTGTACAATTTTCTTTGAAGCAAAGAACTAATCTAATTATACCAGTATGGTTTCGATTGCGATTATATTACATTTACAATTATTGTGACTATTAAGACTGTTGGCTTAATGTCTATAATGGTTATTATCCTGTTAAGACTATAGCGATTATCTTTATGACTTTAGGGTTTGTATAGTTTTCTTTTTGCCTTTTTGTTGTCATTAGCCAACCATGTAGCCTTACTATTATAATTATTATATTAGTCACCGTGTACAATTTTTAAGAGTATAGTCCTGAACCTAGGTGTAGTAGTATGCATTGAATTATATTGTTATCACTCAGACAACAACCAATTAAGCATTGATGATGCAATTCTTGCACCTCAAATAATTTGAGTGACCGCTGCAACTGATAAACAACAATAAAAAGTGCACACTATACGAACAGTGCGATGTATACATTTCATTAAGTGGTTTAGAGAAAGCATTATTTTTTAAGAAATTAAATATTTTGAACGTGTGCAAGTTGTATGTAATGTAATACAAACAATGCATCTATGCAATTTAATAAAAGTTTGAAATGTATGGCCTATATGGCACCATTGCGACAGGTAGGCTATAATAAAAGATTTGCTGACTTGCTTGTATTTGCAAAACAAGTCAAGGGGACCTTGAAGAATGCTATGAAATTAAATAATTTTTCATATATATCACAAATCAATACCAGACGAGGACGCAGAGATTCAAATAGAATCGAATCGGCTGTCTTTGGAAGATACGAAACCATTTGTTTATGCTCCAACTAGCTGTGCAGACAAATATATGAGGTCTTGACTTATCATTTCAGAGGCTGATGTATGCTATACATTCTCATACTGAGAACTTTGAGAATAGGATATCGAATCTAGAATGTATGTAGCATAGGGTAATTACGTTTTAGAATAATTTACATTACACATATCCTCCCATGTGTTTGAACAGTGGAGCCTCTGTCTCTCTACGCCAGCCTTTTGGATTTGAGTTCAAGGCTGGGATTAATTTACATACATTTACATTAAAGCAATGTTAAAGCTGTTCCTTTATTTTCAAGATTCATCTTCACTTCAGTTTCTGAAAATTGAACGTTACCTGAGAGAGGGTGTGTTTCTACCCAGAACTCAAGCCTATTGGATGAATTAATTTGACTATTGGACAAAATACCTCTACTGCTTTAAATCCTGCGATTCGGTTTAGTTGAATTGAGTCCCTGATGTTTCCATTGAGTCGACACAGAATGTCCCTTTGACTTCAGAGTATTTCCATTCATACTATCTGTGTAAGATTTTATGGAGGAAAGGATTTGATGTGTCGACCATATATCAAAATACTGCTTTATCCACAAGAATTCTGGCTCTGCCCCAACCCATCAGTTTATGGGACCAATCAGATTGAATCTATCATGTGTCCCTTCCAGTCTGAAAGGTAAGAGGATTTTTGTTCACTGCAAGTCGTGTTGGAGGCATTACTTCGACTCCACTCAAAGAAAGAACGAATGTCCGTTTGACTGTCTCAGCGACTGGCGGAGCAAATATTCTGGGTAGCCTTGCAAATCTATATAAAAAAGCTGTAAACTTGTGACTCAACAAACTCACTGGATACATTTGTTTTGGTTGTTTTTGGTTATATTTTACCCAATATTACCCAAATATTATAAATCATACAAATAATAATAACAATAATAATAATTAATCACAAGAAGCATATATTGTGTTTCGATTTCGCTCAGAGGAGTAGCGGTAATACAACAAAAGGTAGGTATAAACTCAGATATCCAGTCGCCATAGTACAAAAAAATCTATTTAGTTTTAATGCATTTTTCTATTAAAATGTTGTAAATTCTATTGCCAAATAAAAACGATTAGACAATTGTGTTTACTTGCGTTTACCCATACTACACACCTGGGTACAATAAATCTTAATAGAAAAATATAATATTCAGAAAAAAACATATTTTCATGGCGTTGCATTTGCTTTCACTTATGCCAAATCAATTACTTGAATTTCACGTTTTTCAATTGAACAAATCTTGCACAATTGATCCTCCAGCCAAAGTCACACTAAGTGACTTGCTAGAGACATCCACTTCTAATCCTAGGCCTGTAAAGAGAAACTGGATTAAATGAAACTCATCGATATGCACCATAAAGATTTATTCTAGAGTCAAAAAATGACTGCTAACTCCAGACCAGATAACTTTAGTTATGAAGTCAGTCTCGTCCCCATGTGAGTTTTGAGAGATGATATGGGAAACAATGTTATAACACGGATGAAATGTCACAGATGACGTCCCGGAACGTGCCTACAGTTGGCAAGCGCTAAAGTATTCAAGTAAGCTTAAATAAACACACGCAGGGAATAGGGCCTATCCCAACAGCCTACTCCCCTCTCCTCGCCTCCTGAGAATGTGAGAGACGGGAACTTCGGTTTTCTCATCCAGTGGGTTTTAAGAAGTAGACAAGGAGATAAGACAAGAGGACGAATTTGTCATTTTCCCTTCCAATACAGTTCTTACTATCTACGCACAAGAGATCACCAAGACACAGCTCGATTGGCTTCAGTCATGAAAAATGCATTAATGAGCAATAAGTGCGCAGTGTTCTGCAACGCAACTGCAATAAAACTGCTGTGTATCATGGGTATGTGCGTGACTGAACGATCTATCTACAAATTACGAAGACTCGTTTTGTATGATGCAAGGAGATTTTTAAATCAGTCAGTCAGCTCTTTACTGCAGTCCTTCTGATTTTTTCCAACACCGCCTGTGAGTTCGGTTGTTCTGGGCTGGACTCCAATCGCAAAGTAGACAGCCCCTACATCCTACACCCTCAGCTCTTGAATGACCATTGTCACATCCGAGGGTAATTGCAAATGCACTTGCCCATGCAAGGGAGAGTGATGATTGGAGTTAGCTAACTCTCTGTGGAGTTTATTGACTAGCTATGCAATTGGACACTTCCTAATGTGACATAACATCAGTTTTCCTTGAATTGTCGGTATTGTCAACACTGCAAGTCAGCAAAGTGTTCACAAGTACCCTCAAGCTAAATTAAGGGAAGATGGGGCAACTTTTGTAAATTGGACCGGCACTTCAGGTGGCAATAAAACCTGTATCCGGTTTCAATGAGGATTCCCCCGAAGGAAAGTGAGGAGAGCGAGTGCTTACCCGTACTTAGAGGCTTTTTACGATGGGAGTTCAGCCATGCTCTCCGCTCATGTCACACACTGCGCATGCCCATTTTCAGCGGTCTGTCCAGCTCTTCTGATATTATTTTGCTTCGTTGGATAGCAACAGTTTGACAGTATTTCAGTAAACGTTCACCTGTTGTGTCTTTTAAGGATACCAGTTAACATGGCAGATCCGAGAATACGGCAGATTAAAATCAAGACCGGTGTTGTTAAGCGGTAGGTGCTATTTTCTATACATAAAATCTTAAAAGATGGTAGGCTAGCTTGCTAGCTGGCTAACATGCTACACCCACAGGGCCGCTCATATCTATGACTCGAGACCGAAGTCTGACGGTTGGTCGAGACTACTTCACCGGAATGGATTTAGCTAGATACCGGTGCTTTTGAGGGAGGCAACTGACATTCAAAATAGGCCTTTTAAAATAAACAACATCTTTACATTATAAACTAGTATAGTAATCCAAGATGTGTTGTGTAATATTTTCCAATTTTGTACAGCATTTAAAAGCATTTAAAACAAGTGCGTCACGTGCGCACTAACGTTAGTGGGTAAGTCATCACTGTTGTGTTGCGTTTGACTCTCCTCCTAGCGAGCTAACCGTTAGCTGGTAGCACACAACGTGCATTACATTCTCATTGGCAGGTGCGCAATAAGCAGTGGCTTTAATGCTTTATAGTATGAACAGTTTGTCATTTATATCACCGCTGCAAGCAATATAGTTATTAGAACCGATTAATATATCTGGTTATGTAGCTATGTTTTATGTGTTGCCTCAATAGTTAATAGGCCTTTTCATAATCACTGACTGCAGTTGTAAACATAGGCCTAAATGCAGGCATTTGATGCACTGCAGCGGATTTCTTGCAAGCTCATTCTCATCTGAGACATTTTGGTTTTATTGACAAAGCAAGTTTTGCAAAAGTAGGCCCTGGCTGCTGCTAATTTTCCTGTTTCTCCTGATTGAGCATTCCTTTCTCACAGTTCAACTGACCATGCACGTTTTATTACAAAAGCTATACAGTTATTAGGTGAAGTTAATATATGGTTATGTAGCTATGCTTTCATGTGAATGTATTTTGTTAACTACGTCTGTTCATAATCACTGCAGTTGTAAACACAGGCTTAAATGCAGGCATTTGATGCACTGCACCAGATTTTCTGCAACTCATTCTCATCTGTGACATGTTTTTTGTTGACAAGGCAATCAGCATTTTAGTTTAGAGTTTCTGTTTTCTCTCATTCCTTCCCCACAGTCCAAATGACCATAAACTATTGTTTTTCTTTCACAAAAGCGGCTGTGCTATTGCCCAGTTGTATACTAGCTTATCATTCTGAAATGTATAATACCAGCATAGTTTTTTGGTTGCTGAAAGAATAAAATGTTTTACTAGACGGAAAGTAAAAGCATGTTATCGCAAAGTGTCAAAGTAAATTCTTTTAATTGAACTAACTATATCATAACACATTGAAATAACTATATCATAACACATTTGTTTATCCATGTTTTGTAAGCCTGACTCTCATCATCTCCAGGCTGCTTCACCTCATCCCTTTCTGAAAATGTGCCATTGAACTTGTTGTAAATAGGAACATGTTACTGACTGGATCCCCGATGAGTGGGTAATGGTTGCTGTCGTGGTAGTGGCTAAAAAGTATTTGTCGTGACATCATGTCATGGAGCATGATGTCTGATGTGGTGGAAAATGTTTATTTTTAGGCCCTCCGTTCTAATGAGAGGTGATGCATTTTAATGTAGGTTCAGACACATTTTTGCCCTATTTTCATTCTTATTTTTTCTCCTGCAGAAAGCGATGGCTTTATCACTGGCTAGGAATTAAATATTTAGCTGAGGTGTTTGATGCAAGAAGAGATCCATTACCCATTCAAAACCTGTGGCCTTTGACATAACCTCTATAATGAAACCTGCTGGGCTTGCGGGTTATACTGAACATAGCCTACTGTACCTAGTTGCTTTTATGGCTGTGCTTGATTGCAATAACTCCATGGCAGGTGTGGGAGAGTCAAAGTTATAGACGTGTCATCCAATGCATGTTTTGCCAAGCCGTTCTGCTTCCTATTAGGGATGGGCACAGTTAGTAGAATATAAAAATAACTGAAATTAAGTTAGTATTCAAGTACTTTTGTGTGTATTCATTTTTACCCACCAAATGTTTTTTTGGTGGAAAGAAATCGAGCTGAATATTAAAACATATCGCAATTTAATATTTTCTCCAAATAGTGCTGCCTTCATTCCACTATTACTGCAGATATATTATACTACATTTTCTCTACTACAATGACACAATTCTAAATAATGCCCTTTTGACCATTGGGATGGAGTTTTTACTTCAGTGTTTGTTTTTCACCAGACAATGGGTGATATCCTAAAAGTTCCTCTGTGGACTCATCTGTCCATAAAACATTGTTTTGGTACTCTTTAGTATTATCCAGTTGTTTTTTGGCAAATTTAAGCTAATATTTTTAGCAGTGTATTTTGGCTTACATCTCTGCCCTGAATCTAATTTTTGCCAATTATCTTTCTAATGAACACTGAATTGTGAGCATGCTGATGACTTCTGGGATGATTTTATGCTTTGCTTTTCAGAGATTTTGTCAGGATGGCCACTCCTGAGGAGATTCACTACTGTCACTCATGAGGAGATACCAAACCTTCTCCATATTTTGACAACATGGCTCTGACTGTGGTTTGGTGAAGCCCAAGATACTTAGAAATGGCACTTTTCAGACTGACAGGCATTAAAAACCTTTGTCTGAAGGTTTTCAGAAATGTTCCTTTTTTATGTCTCAAGAACCAGTGTGCTGATGCTAAGGGCCAAAGTTACTCTGATTCATATTGGTCCGGGATTGGCCCAAATCAGGCCTGGTAGTTAACCACAGTACTCAAAACAGCTGACCTGGGCTGTAACAACTAGGTAATTAGTAACATCTGTAAACCAAGTAATTGGCAACAAATATAATTTTGGATTACTTTGGGCTTATTGGGACACAACAGAAAAATAATAATACGTTGAAAGATGGTGGAGGCTGAGGGCACACTAGTGGAACGTCATGTACGACCCAAGTCTTCTGAAATTTATGTTGAGGACTTCAAAGAAGTTAGCTGGAAAATGCCCAAAGCTGAACCCGTGTGGCCCGGTAGCATGACAGTGATGCATGAGCACCTTAAAAGAACCCACTGTTACTATGGTGACAGAGGATCAAGAGGGTTCAGCGTGATAATATAAAACACCACTGCTATTCAAAGAGTTTAAGTTTGGCTTCATGGTAGGAGTTACGTTTCGAAGTGATAAATTGCTGATCTTTTATATACGTTTGAGTTGCGCATTAATATAATGTTAGCACCACAAAACCATTGGGCATCTTGTATTTTGCTTACAGTCAAGCAGCACCAGCTGGCACTGCTTTAAAGCAAGGCACTGACGGCTTAGTTTATCAAACATAAATCCTGAAGAGGTGATGCTTGGGCCACAACAATGCCTTGGAGCAAATAAACAAGTGCGCCCATAGTTTTTTTTTGTTCAGTTGGCCCTACTGAACAAAAAACAAACTTTTAATCTGTAAAAGTTTGTTAAATATTTAACATTTAAGATAAAAGTTCACATAACGTCTAATCTGTAAGATGACAAAACATATAATCAGCAGCCTCTTTTCAGTCTGATGGAACAGACTGCCTTTGAGGTGGTTGGTTTCTCTTGTCTTTCTCTGTCTTACTATGTCCTGTCTCTGTCTTTTTCCCTGTTACTCCCCTCCCTCTCATTTCTCATATGTTATTAAAAGCCTTGTAGCAGCTCCATGTCTGATCTCTCCCAGTATGGCCTGTTCCAGTGGCTTTGTGGCGTTGTACATTCCTGTCAGTGCCCCCTCTCTGCCTTAGTGATGTGGATGCCCTTAATAAAATGACAACAGTAATTTGGCTTTGTCATTCGAGCCTTGGCACAGGGCTAGACTGGGGCTCAAAAATACAGTGCTGCTGCCGCTGGAGGAGGAGATGACCGAATGTGTTCGTGTCGGATCTCTAATTCCCTTTTTTTCCTTATTTTCCAGAGAGATGCCTTTTCCATTAAGTCCAGGGTGGCAGGTCTATTTAAAACCAACCACGACCCCACCCCTCATTCTCTCTTCCTGTCTCACACACACACACACACGCACACACAGCTAGTGTTCTAAGAACCAGCCTGAGAGAAATAATACATTAACATTGGGACTGAATAAGAGAGACGAGGAGGAGGGAGGGTGTGAGGGTAGACACATTTTGTTATTAGACTGTCCTTCAGTTTTATTCAAATTATTTCAATCCCCATTTCCTCTCCTTCCTCACTTTGCTGGGTTCTTTCCCTCTAAATAACCTCTGAGGTGACATCCTTCATTCGGTGTAAAGCTTGAGCGAGGGAGGAGCATTGGGCTCCTCTGCCGTTCATTGCATATGCTGCACGTTTAAACAGTGTCTTGATGGAAATGTATTAAAATGAACGGTAATTGACGTAAAATATGACAGAGTGCCGTTAGCTTTCTCTGCTAAGCAAGGAGCAGCGGCAACACTAAGGAAAGGGTGTTTCTGGGTAATGTTCCTGATTAATGAAGGATCACTCACTCACGCTCACGAATGAACGTACGCAACTGATTTTATGAAAAATGAATTCCACGTTGTCATCCCGACAAGCAAAGCTGCAGCCGGAAAAAGACTATTAGTCGGAAATCATTATCAATAGCAATATTTTCAAACTCCATTATGCCAATCAGGGTCGGAATTTATTTAATAGATTTAGTTTCATTTGGCCCGTAATTGATAAATAATCAAAATTTATCAATGTACTTGAGCCCATTTTCACTAACAATCAAGGAAAAGTGGTCCATTTACCACCTGACTTGGTCCAAATTAGGGACTAAATTGATGATCAATTAATCCTAGAAAGGGCCAGTAGAGAGGTGTGCATGCGTGTGCGTGTGTGTGTGTGTCTGTGTTTGTGTGCCCAGCTAGACAGTTAAATGGAGACTGAGTCAGATAAGAGGCAGTGATCAGGCTGGGGAGGGAGGCATGGTAGACCCACAGCTAACCAACACCAATGGCACGGTTCTATTATATCCACACTATTCACATCTGCAAATCCATGAAGTGGTAAAACTAAATGACAACTCCTCATTCCTCTTGGCCATCTTGGGGTCTAAGGTCACAGTGCTTATCAAAATTCTACACACCCTTACTGAAAATAAACCTTTTGTTTACATAAATTCTGAAATCAATACAAATCTTCTGACTTTTTTTCACCTTTTGATGTGATCTTGTAACCTACAATATTTGTGTTAAACAAGTATTGTATAATTTACCAAAAAAAATACTGTCAATGCTTTTGTTGCACCAGTTATGCTCTTTCCAAATCATGTAGGTAATTTCACCTGGCATCAGTTGAAGTGATTCCGGTTTGCCCCTAAATAAAATCAACTGTTCCTGTATGATTTTGTTGAACGCTTCTTGATTGCACACTCCAGAGAAGGCTTTAGTGCTTACAAATAATTTATGGGATCTTATTGTTGAAAATTTCCGATAAGGAGTGAAATATGCAAAAGAAATTCAAAGGCATTACATGTATCATAGAACAATGTGAAGAATTAAGGAGTGGAGACAAGAAGACACCACCTGGATATCCCTCCAAAATTTACTTCCAAAGCCATATGGCAAAATATGTCATGGTTTAATGAGACCTTTTGGGCTTAATTCCAAAATATATACTGTAACAGTCACATTTTTTTATACACTTACCCATTCAAGTGAATGGGTGTGTGTCCAAACTTTTGATGGATACTGTATATTTAGCACAAAGCCAACACAGCTCATCACACAAAGAACACAGTACCTACTGTCGAGCATGGTGGCGGCAGCGTTAGGCTATGGGGCTCCTTCTCGTCAGTGGGGACGGGCTCTGGTCAGGATGGAGGGAACAATGAATAGCTCCAAATATCAAGATATTTTGGTGAAAACCCTGCTGCCCTCTACGAGGAAGCAGAAGTTAAGGAAGAATTTTACCTCTCAACATGACAACGATCTGACCCCAAATCAATCAAGGAAAGGTTTTGCATAAAGGAAGATCATTGTCCTTGAATGGCCCAGTTAAAGTCCAAACCTCAGTCCTATAGAAAATCTGTGGACTGACCTAAAGACTGCTGTGTGCTGGGGATCCCCTTGCAATCTGACTGAGCTTAACCTCTCCTACAAAGATGAGTAGGATAAAATTGCAAAATCCATGTGTGCTAAGTCGATGGAGACCTATCCAAACAGACATGCTGTTATCCAGGAAAAAGATGCTAGTGTTAGTAGTGGGGTGTGAACACTTATGCAACAATTACATTGACAGTTTTTCATTTAATTTATTGTTTTTCTGAGAAAGAATCAATTTGTTTAGTTACAGTATATTATTAAAAGTGAATATGGTCTTTATAATTCCTCTCAATTTAAACCTTTACACATAAACAAAACCTGCATTTTCAAAATGGGTGTGTAGACTTTTTATATCCGCTGTAACCTCAAATCTCAAGATGGTAAAGAAGAATGACTAGGAGTTAAACTAATGACTACATGGATTTGTAGTTGCGATTTACAAACTATTACTTGTTTTTCTGTTTTTGTTCCTGAATTGTTTTGTTCCTCTGCTGTTATTGTCTTTTCAGGCTGATTAAGGAGAAGGTTATGTATGTCAAGGAGACAAAGCAGCAGGAAGAGAAGATTGAACGACTGAAAGCAGAGGCATTCAACGAGGAGGCTGACTCAGAGGCCAAGTATGTCATCAAGAAACAGGTGGGTTAATACAAAGGTGGATTTAGTATGTTTTGGTATTTTATTAAGGTCCCTATTAGCTATTGCTAAAGCTTTTGCTACTGCTACTGCCCAAACATGAATCAAAACAACAAAATGCATAATACTCATTTGCTCTTTATCAGGTTAGAAGCACATTCTGAAACTGGTTGTTTCGATCTTGGATGCTGATTGGATGACCCACGTTCCAAGCTTTGTTGTTTTAGCTGTCAGAGCCACAACTGTTCCATCTGAAAATAATCTGTATGACTCCTAAAGAATTTCATCATACTCAGATTGTTTTCCAAACTTTATTTATCAACACAATATTTTAGTGATTTTTTTATTTTTATTGCCCAACTGTAAATGTCGGATTGATATAAGTTATAACAATAATCTTGTAATCGGATAATGTGTTTTTAGTAACATTATATTGGTTTTGTAAATCACTCGTATTCCCAATATTATTTTCTTCATCATTTATCCCCTTCATTGCTTAACGTGGAGGCTTGCTTTCTAATGTGCTTAACCACGCCTACTGTAAAAGAGAACGAAAATACAGTAAAAAAAGCAGATGATGCCATTAGCTGTACATTCACTGTAATGAGGTCAGCTTGGTATCATTATGAAGAATTAGGCATGTGTGTGTGTGTGTGGGGGGGGGGGTCGTTAGTGATTTAGTCATTTGCTGATTTAATGACATTATGTAACTTTGGAGGAGTTTGGTAATTACTGACACATGCTGGTAATTTACAGCCGCTAGGAGATCGCTGGCCCATATCCTCTTCTTCCTCCCTCTCTTTCACTCACTCCTCTCTCTCCATAATTGACCTGCTAAGTGTAGATGGAGAGAGAGATGAGTGTTGGACGATTAAGACACAGGGTGACTTGTCCTTTGTGTGTGCTTCTTCAGCACCTTCTGCTTTCATCTCTGCTATTCTAGGGATTACACCTTATGAAAACGATAATTTACAGTGCTTTTATGCCCATTAGGCAACTTTCCACTTCTTAATAATGTATTTTTTCAATGCCTTGGAATTGTTGTTATATCCTACCCCTAATTGGTGCTTTTGAAGAACCTTATTCCAGACTTTTTTGCTGATTTTATTTTTCACTTAGATGTTATGGACTTTCTGTTAATCAGTGGCACATCTCCTGATTTAAATCCTTGTTTAATCCCTGTTGTAACACAATAAAATGTGGAGAAGTCCAAGGGGGTGAATGGTTTTGAAAACCACCGCAACGCTATGTAGTGCACTACTTTTGCCCTGAGCCCATTTAGGACTATCACCAGGTTTAGGTTAGTGGTGGGCCTGAGAGTGGGAAGACAGATGGATTATGGTAGGAGATGGGCTAGATGGATGATGGGTGGATTAGGGTTTTATTGTAATGGAATCAATAGGCCCCTTAAGTGTTGTCTTTATCCTGCAGTTGCTGATAAGATCATTCCGTTGGACTGTTATTGAGGGGGCACCATGACCTCCACTCTCACTCTACCACGTCTGTCTCCGCCTACCCTCTGGAGGTTTTTAGCTGTGTATTATGAGTGAGGTGTGTGTGACTCTTACGTATTTTTAGAGTCCTCTGTTCTGTTTAGGGTGCCAGTCATCCCTGTCAGGGATTTCCCTGTTCTCTCTGCCTGTAGAGAGGCTTGTTTCTGCCTGTAGAGAGGCATGGTTTTGTCTGAGTGTCAGGCTCTAACTCTGCTTTCCCGAAGGCTTATTAATATCTCTCTGTGCTTGATCACAACTTACCTTAGGTGTAATAATACCTCTCTATAAATGATGACTGTGCTGGCCATGATAACAGAATGACACAGACTGCTGTTCAAATAACATTGCAAATGTTAATTTCCGTAACAGAATGGCAGAAAAATATCCCTGTTTGTAGTCTACATTGTCCCTCCCCCACCTATGCACATACTCACCGTAGACTTGTCATTTACACAAACAGCTCAGAAAGATCAATCTCAGAGATGCCCAGCTCTTGAGCTCCATCAGCAGTAATATTAATTCAGAATTTTAAATTAATGTTGTTTATGCAATATAAAATTTAGTATATTGCATCAAATCAAATTACATTGATTTGTTTGTCTAATCTAACTGAATCACACTGCAACTTTTGAAGAACAAATGTTTTAAGAGGTGAAAGTACACTGAAGTGCCAGAAAACGGGTACACCAGTCTAATACTTGGTAGGCCTCCCACGGGCGCAGAACTGCAGAAATATGACGGGCATGGTCTCCACGAGCTTGCGTAATTATTCTGTAGACAATGAACATCATACTTCCTGCTGAGCGGTCCGCAATTCTGTTGTATTCCGAGGTGTAGGATTTCTGTGTTCCACAGCATGTTGCATGGTATCCCAGATGTGTTCGATAACGTTGAGATCTGGTGACTTAGGAGAGAATAGCAAGACCCCAAACTCAGATGAGTGTTCCTCTAACCATAATTTGGCATGTCTAGACGTGTGTGGCGGTGCATTGTCCTGATGGAAGAGGCCAAACCCATCAGAATGAACGCAGGACATGAACGAGTGTAACTCATCAGAAAGGATGCACACATAGCGTTCACCGGTCAGAGACGTTTGTAGACGTACCAGGGGTCTCATTGAATGCCAGCCAAACAAACCCCATACCATTACGGAGTCACCGCCAGCCTGTACAATGCCCTGTTGACATGCGGAATCTATGGCTTCATGGTGTTTTCTCCACACACGGATCCTTCCATCTGCCCGAAACAGTTGGAAACGCGTCTCGTCAGACCAGGCTACTTGTTTCCAGTCAACAGGTGTCCTGTGGCGGTGTTCCCGAGCCCAGACGAGGTGCATAGCTGTGTGTCGAATATTAATCAGGGGTACTCGAGTTGGGCGTTGGCTCCTAAAGCCCATATCCCGGAGGGAACGTTGCACAGCATTGAATGTAGATGTTATTTGAGGCAGTGTTGCAAGCCTACTACGTGAAACGATTCTTGCCAGCCAATGCTGGTCACGTTCTCCCACAGTCTTTTTACGGCCACACTGCTGTCGTAAGTTAGATGTTTTGCCAGAATTCTTGTATTCACGGGACACCCTTGAAATGGTAGTACTTGAAAATCCAAACTTCTCCTCTACCTCCGAAATGCTATGACCCAACTCACAAGCTCCAACTATTAAACCGCGTTGACAGTCGCTTAAATCGGGATAACTTGCCATTCTCACGGCAGAAAAAGCTCTCGATGCATATACAGATGTCTATCGCTTTATATATGCACTGGCATATGTGTGCATAGGTGGCGTTGCTATGTAGTTTGTATGCGCTCATCTGTACCAGTTTTTCTGGCACTTCATGTATAGAGTCTCAACTTTTATTTACAGTGGATATCAAATGTTTACACACATTTGATATAAAAAATGCAGCTTTGGCTTAAGGCTGCAATCAAGACAAGTCATGTCAAACCTTTTTTTCACATTTTAGTAAGATCCTTTTACCATCGATATCTAAGTGAAAAACAAATGGTTAATTTCTGAGAAATATTTAAAACGGTCAATGCCTTGTTGCACACACCACAACTAATATTTTATGGAAGCACCTTTTGCCTGGATTCCAGCAGTAAGTTTGTTTGGATAGGTTTTTCAACAAAGCAATCCTGGATTTTGCAATTTTAACCCTCTCATCTTTATGAAAGAGGTTAAACTTCTCTAAGTTCTAAGGGAATCTCCTGTGCACAGACCCCTTAAGGTCTGTCCAGAGATTTTCTATAGGATTGGGGTCCGGACTCTGTCTGGGCCGTTCCAGGACATTTGTTCTTCCTTTTTGCAAACCATTCCTTTGTTGATTTGGCTTTGTGCTATGGATCGTTGTTGTGTTGAAAGGTGCGAGTCATCTGCACTAAAGAGAAGCAGCCCCATAGCATTATGTAGCCACCACCATTCTTGACAGTAAGTAGTCTACTTAGTGTGATGAGGTGTTTTTGTTTTGCACCCAACTCATCTTTTGCAATTAAAGACAGTGTTCTACTGTCGTCTCATCAGATGAACACATTTCACCTCATGGTTTGTGAGATTTGAAGGTGTCTTCTTCCAAAAGGTATACGGCTTGGATGTTCCTTATTGTGTAAAATGGCTTTTGTTTCCTGACAGAAATTCCTGCAACTCTTTAAGGTTGTTGATGGCATCCTGGTTGCCTCCATTTGTGGAGCTTTCTTCTTGCCCTGTCATCAATTTTTTAGGGACGACATCAATCACCAGGGATCTTTGTGCTCTTGTCTATATGGTCTTCATAGTGTTCCATGATAGATTTAATTGGTTCAAAATTATTTTAAATCTCTTTATTGATATCTACCTTTTAAACAATAAGATCTGAAGATTTGTTAGCTCCTTGTGGACCATACGTTAGACCAGTAATACGTCATCCAGAGTAGGCTCTCCTCCACACCCCGTTGAGGGGGAAAAACAAACAAACCCGCATCCCATGTAGACTACAACAGTGTAAACAAGACAAACCGTCCAGCTTAAATTAATAACGCTTGTTATGCTGAAGAGTTGCTGTGTAGTTGGTTGCATCAACAATAAAACAAAACTTTGATCTGAAATGTGATCTCTTGCCAGGTCCAAAAAAAATCCTGATAGAAGAGCTTTAACTATAAATACTATCCCTCTTTTTGTGAGTCAAGAGCCACGTTTCCACCTCCTGCTTTGTCAGAAGATTTCGTTTGTGAGCCAAGTGCTTCTGCTTTGAAATTCCAATGTGATTACAATTAAAATGACAATCACGAATCAAATCACAAGTAATTTCACATAGGCATATGTTACAGCATTGTTATTGGTGATTCCCTCTTGCCATTCCTTTTGCACCTGTTAATTTTGTTGTCATGCTGTACTGCTGTCAGTGTCACCTATTCAACTTATAAGCTGCCAACTGACTGGTGTTTAACACCGGCTGAGCAAATGTAGCTAGCTAGATCAGTTGTCAGAGCATGGTGCTATTGCTAGCTTGCATACTATTTGTAGAGCAGGAATGAGAAGTAAACTATTTCACTGGTAATTTGCTTACCTGGAGACTCAAGGCAGGAATAGATGTCCAGGTAATACATCTCTGGCCATAGAGTGGGGTTATTGCACCAGTTTGATGCTGGGAGACTGAATGGACATGATTTAAGATGGACCAAATTAATCTTTTCTATGTACCTTGCATGTTCTATGGCAGGCATAGTGAACATATATTGACTTGACATAATATATTGCGGGTCATTTATAAACTAATTTTATTCTGGTGGTTCTCTATTAGTGTTGTTTTTGTACTACTATTTTACATGAATGTCTATGGCGGGTGTCGTTTGTTGTCCCCCAAAAAGGGGCAGGAATGTTCTGCGAGCCAAAGTTCCTGGATGTGCCGGTCTGATGTATGGCTGTCTCTGCAGGATGCTGCCAAGAAACTTTAAAGGAAGTCCTACAGGGAGAGCTGATTTATTTTTTAGGTCTAATCAGAATCACTTCATTAGATGTCAGGTGACACCAAATTACCTTTGTTCATTTATTAGATTGTGATTGGTTAAATATGAACACAGTTACAACTCCCGTTTACAAAAGGGTCTGCGCACTCGTACAACCAACGTATTGATAGATCTTAATTTTATTATTTAAGATCTATTTTTTTTCACTTACAATATCTTGTTACAATATCTTAAAGATGAAAAAAGTCTCAGTTTGAGCCTTAAACAAAAGCTGAATTTTCAATGAGGGTGGGTAGACTTGTGATAGCCAACGAATGTATACAGTGGATATAAAAACTGTACACACCCGTTAAAATGCCAGGTTCTTGTGATGTAAAAGAATGAGACAAAGATCAATCATGTCAGAACTTTTTCCACCTTTAATGTGACCTATAATGTGAACAATTCAATTGAAAAACAAACTGAAATGTTTGAGGGAGAAAAATAAAAAATAAAAAACTCACAATAACCTGGTTGCATAAGTGTGCACACCCTTAAACTAATACTTTGTTGAAGCACCTTTTGATTTTATTACAGCACTCAGTCTTTTTGGGTAGGAGTCTATTAGCATGGCACATCTTGACGTGGCAATATTTGCCCACTCGTCTTTGCAAAAGCGCTCCAAATCTGTCAGATTGCGAGGACATCTCCTGTGCACAGCCCTCTTCAGATCACCCCACAGATGTTCAATTGGATTCAGGTCTGGGCTCTGGCTGGGCCATTCCAAAACGTTAATCTTCTTCTGGTGAAGCCATGCTTTTGTGGATTTGGGTGTGTGCTTTGGGTCGTTGTCGTGCTGAAAGGTGAACTTCCTCTTCAGCTTTCTAACGGACGCCTGAAGGTTTTGTGCCAAAATTGCCTGGTATTTGGAACTGTTCATAATTCCCTCCACCCTGACTACGGCCCTGTTTCCAGCTGAAGAAAAACAGCCCTAAAGCTTGATGCTGCCACCACCATGCTTCACTGTGGGTATGGTGTTCTTTGGGTGATGTGCAGTGTTGTTTTTGTGCCAACAATACCTTTTGGAATTATTGCCAAAAAGTTCAACCTTGGTTTCATCAGACCATAACACATTTTCCCACGTGCTTTTTGGAGACTTGATGTTTGTTTTTGCAAACTTCAGCCGGGCTTGGATGTTTTTCTTTGTAAGAAAAGCCTTCCGTCTTGCCACCCTACCCCATAGCCCATTCATATGAAGAATACAGGAGATTGTTGTCACATGTAGCACAAAGCCAGCACTTGCCAGAAATTCCTGCAATTGCTTTAATGTTGCTGTAGGCCTCTTGGAAGCCTCCCTGACCAGTTTTCTTCTCGTCTTTTCATCAGTTTTGGAGGGACGTCCAGTTCTTGGGAATGTCTCTGTTGTGCCATATTTTCTCCACTTGATGATGACTGTCTTCACTGTGTTCCATGGTGTATCTAATGCTTTGGACATTATTTTGTACCCTTCTCCTGACTGATGTCTTTCAACAATGAGATCCCTCTGATGCTTTGGAAGCCCTCTGCGGACCATGGCTTTTGCTCTGAGATGAAACTAAGAAAATGTCAGGAAAATCCTACTAGAACAGCTGAACTTTATTTGTGATTAATCAGTCACTTTAAATGATGGCAGGTGTGTAGTGACTTCTATTTAACATGAGTTTGAATGTGATTGGTGAATTCTAAACACAGCCACATCCCCAGTTATAAGAGGGTGTGCACACTTATGCAACCAGGTTATTGTAAAGGTTTTTATTTTTCATTTTTCCCCCTCGAAGATTTCAGTTTGTTTTTTAATTGAATTGCTCACATTATAGGTCACATTGAAAGTGGAAAAAGTTCTTGCATGATTTATCTTTGTCTCATTCTTTTACATCACAAAAACTGGCATTTTCACAGGGGTGTGTAGACTTTTTATATCCACTGTATATGCTTGTACATAATGATTAACCATTTGGAAAGAGAATTTAGAACCAATTTTCATACATTGTGCCCCTGTTTCAGGGTACTACAAATATTGGGAGAGGTTTATATGAAGTCCAAATTAAGTGCCTATATTTAGTATTCAGTTGCATTCATTTGGCCCTTGAAATTCTGTCTGTACAAGTCATGTCATTGGTTAAAATGTAGTCTAGTAAATTTTTTTGAGTTTGAGGCGTGATTCTACAAAATGCCCCTTAAATGTACATTCCTGATTGACTGGTAGTATGCTCTAGTGCCCAACATATGGAGCATAATTATTCTGTTACAATCAAACTAGGCCACAAGTACCATCCCACCAGAAGAGGCCAAAATTTCAGGAATTTCTTCAAACAGCTTTTACACAAGATGGGCTTTATTATAATTTGCTAAATTGGATTGTTCTTTCAACCATAAAATGTGGGAATCATTAAGAAAACCGACAGATCACATGAATTACATTTTTCATTTCTCATGCATATAGACTCCTACACCAAATTTTATGTGTTCTTATGAACTTAGCATGTTGGTGCTTATGGGTCCTATTTAAAGGAAACGCCCTGGATCTACCTGGCTTAGGTGTGATAATACTTATCTATGCTTGATAACTGTGCTGCTACCTGGCCTTGGTGTGGTAATAGCTTTCCATGTCTGATCAGTGGTGCTTCTCTCTTCTCCGGTCTTCTCTACTGACGCAGGTATTCCAATGGCAGAGCAAGGCGAGGACCCCTGCTGCTGCCTGAACAATAACTCAATAAAAAATGTCACGCAGGCAGAGAGCTTGTTTAGGGATTTTAACCATAGCACTGCGTATATGGGGTACTAAACCAAGACAAAACCTATTGCAAGGAGGCGCACATTACCGCCACGGCTGTAGATGTTGTTTTTCTACGTTTAATTCATTACGATCTGAACCAGTGTTTCTAAACCTTTTTGATAAACAATGCTTGGAGGAGCCATTGAAGAAAAACACAGCTAACATTTATAAATGGTCTAGATGATTGTAGTGATGCTGGTGCCAATGCGTTATGCTCTGTTTGTGTGTTTCAGTTGGAGGTGCTACAGGAGTCCAAGATGATGATTCCAGACTGCCAGAGGCGTTTGACCATTGCACACGCAGACCTGTCCCAGATACTAGTAAGCACAGCTCTGTCTTGATATCCTGTTATGCTGGATTGTCCATGGTGCTTGTATTTTTTTCTTTTTGTACATGTTGATCTATGGTAATTTCAATGTTGGATGGATTATTACAACCTAATTTAACAAATAATACTGACAAAGTATGTTTGCAATAATCTATTCACAAAAATTCAACAGCAATGCAATTTTTCACAGAGAGATTTTTATGGGTTGTAATAACATATAGAGTCTGAGAGCAAATTATTACGAAATGATTTGGGCCAGCCTTGCCTAATAATAAATCTGATTAACTTTGATCGTATTAAAGTCGGTCAAAAGAAATTCCTGAACACCTCTGGAAAACAGCTGTTGATCTATATAAGTATGGCAAGGGTTACAACAAGCCACTTCTAAGGCTCTGGGTTATGTCTGCCAAAAAAACAAAACTGTATTCTACATCAAGAACCTCATACCAGCAGTCAAGCATTGTGGTGGCAGTGTCATGCTTTGGGTATGCTTGTCCAGACATATACCCCACTGAGATGTTGTGGCAAGACTCTGAAATGAGCCATTCATGCTTGAAAACCTACAAATGTCACTGAGTTAAAGCAGGTCGTCTTGGGCCAAACTTTCTCTATGGGACCGTAAGAGACTGATCAATAACTACAGGAAGCGTTTGGTTGCAGTCATTAAATCAGTCAATTTTATTTTATAAAACCCTTTTCACATCAGCAGTTGTTCATCACACTGCTTATACAGATACGTTGCTTAAATCCCCAAGAGCAGGCAACAACAAGAAATTGCTGCACAGTGGTTAGAAAAACCTCCCCTAGTAGGGTTGGGAAGTAAAAAGTGACATCACACCAAGGCACTGCCAAAAGAAGGATATCCCTCATAACGAAACATTCACTCAAACAAGAAGAAGACTTGTGAGAGAAGCCACAGAGGCAACAGTCCCATGGAAGGAGGAATTTATTGACTGGGAGTGGAGTAATGGTGCACCATTCAATCATGTCAAGAGACTTGTATAACACTGGCCGGTATTGGAGGGTGGCAAGAAAGAAGCTGTTACTCAAAAAGTACCATCTGTAGGAATGTGGAATTTGCCAGAAATCATGAGTGACCAACTGTGGTTAGATGAGACCAACATAAAAGTTTTTGGCCAAAGTGTGGGACAAAACTAACACTGCCCATACCTCCAGACACACCAAGACAATACTGGGTGTCTTGTTCAAATTAAAGTAAGAATTGATGAAGCAAAATACAGGGAAATACCACAAGAGAACCTGTTTCAGTCTGCTAAAAAAAAATCTTGGAAGGAAATGTATTGTTAAGCAGGACAATGATCCCAGCGCAAGGCCAAAGCAACACTGGACAGGCTCAAGAACCAAAAGGAGGATGCCCTACAGTGGTCCAGTCAAAGTCCTGATTTCAATCTCATTGTGAAGCAGTGGCACTATTAATATTACTACGTACTTACCCATAAAGACATAAAGCATTTATTTCTGCGAAAGGTGTCTCTACCTAATTTTCATTCACTACAAGAGCTGTCAGGGCTGAATGGTCAGCCCCTCACCCATGCAGCAAAGAAGTTAGCTATACACTTCAATAATGCAACGTTGAATTTAGTCATGTTCAAGCTTTTTATAAATATTTAGCAAAGCAAGGCATCCAAGCAACATCCAAGCATACTACTAGTATCTTGTTGAATTTTAAAATTAATCCAAGAAGATACTAGTAGTCTCTGGTGTGACCTGGAGTTGAGGAAGCCGGATGTGTCATCTACTATTTTGATGCACCTTTGGTAGTGACTATACCAGCTTTGCACAATTCGGGCAGTTTTTCCCATTCAAGGATATTCACAGACTTGTGCTGAAGCCACTCCAGCATTGTCTTTGCTGTGTGCTTCAGGTTGTTGTACTGAAAGATGAATCTTCACCCCAGTCTGAGGTCCTGTGTGCTCTGGATCAGGTTTTTGTCAAGGACCTCTTATTTTGCTCCATTCAGCATTCCCTCAATCCCGAACTGTCTCCCAGTCCTTGCTACTGAGAAGCATCCCCACAGCATGATGCTCCCACCACCACGCTTCACCGTAAGGCATGTATTAGCCAGGTGTTGAGCAGTACTTTTTTGCCTGAGATAGCTCTTGGCATTCAGGCCTAACAGTTTGATTTTGGTCTCATCAGAGAATCCATGCACTCTCTTCATGCACTCCGAGTCCTTCAGACGGCATGTCATATGCATTACTACGGAGTGGCTTCTGTCTAGCTACGGTAACATAAAGGCTGGATTGATGGAGTGCGACAGAGAGTTGTCCTTCTGGCAGTTTTTCCTATCGCTACAGAGAATCTCCAAAACTCTGTTAGAGTGGCCATTGGGACCTTAGTAACCTCACTGACCAAAGCCCTTCTTGCCCAGTTACTTGGCTAGCTCAGCTACATTATCTTCCTACTTTCCATGATTTTTAGTTTAAGAAAACAAACTTAAGTCATTTTTGTTTTTCTTAAGATTGATTGGAATCCATGTGACTATAGTCAGTTTTTGTTCTATTGAGATCACATATCAGTTAATGAAAAGAACAAAATATAAAACACATTTAAAAAAGCCAACCGGCAAACTATCTAGCCCTGTTGTCCTAAATCACCACATTTTGACAGAGGTGCTGCGTGCTCATGTTAACTACTTATCAACAAGCTTTGTGACTGTGACACGTTCTCATTACAAGTGTTAATACGAAATTGTATTTCCATATTATATAAATGTTATTTAAATGAAATTGTTGCCATGACAATTGTTGTAGTTTGAATAGGCCCTTGGTGTACTGTTTTCCTCACAGTACGGAGCCACAGAAAGGAAAGAAACACAACCCACCCCCACACACATGCATGTCTCAGGGTCCTCACAATTAGCGGAGAGCAAGAGTCAGGCAGCCATGGCCTCAGTGAGACACACGTGCAGAAGGATGTGGGAAGGAGAAAGGAAATCACAGTTCACTTCTCAGGGGAGGGGAGGGGGGTGGACGTGACAGGGATGTGTCCCTATCAACCTTCCCCTAAAGCCCTCTCTCCTACCTCGCTTCCTTTACAGCATTGCACGCACGCACGCACGCACGCACGCACACACACACACACTCATTACAGTTCATTAGCAGTTCTGTCACTGCAGTGGCCACCGTAGGAACCCAGCAGCACTCGATTAGCACAGATCTGACCCCTGCACACTCTTTATTTTCACTGACTAGAAGTACTGTGAAATCAATCTATATGGATTGTTAATGTAAATGTTAATTTTATTGAATCAGGATATGTAAGGGTTAGGAAAACTGGATTTGTATGATAATTTGGTGGATGGCCATGTAAAATGACTTTGGACTTCTCATGACTATTAACTATGGGTTGATTGTAGATTGTTAGTTATTTGATGTAATGGATGGGGTAGTATTATTAAAGGTGTGTGGGTGTGTGATAGGGTTAGCATTTATATCCTGTATGTGCTTGTGTTTTTCAGGAAACAGAAGAGGACTTGGCTGAAGCAGAAGAGTACAAAGAAGCCAGGACCGTATTAGATTCAGTGAAGCTTGAAGGATGATGTTCTCACTCTGTAATGCACTACTTAAATGTCCATTCCATTCGTCTGGGCTTGTTTGGAAACACAGATAAACAGAATCATTCTGCACCTTCTTCCCTTTCCCTTTCTCTTGCTTGCTTTTTTTATTTCTACATTTGAGAACAACATGCTGTCTGATCTTGACATCCTTCTCCAGAGTGTACAATCTCACACAAGCGTCAAATAAATAGTTACTTTTCTTACCATGAATGTTTCTTGGTTTCTTCTACTATACAGTTGCAAATTAAGCCTAATTGTATTGTTTATTAAAGGCAAGCTATACTTGTTGTAATTTTATTTCTTGCATCAGTTGATTTAGAAAGTGTTTCTCAATCTTATTTGAGTATAGATTTATCTTGAAAGATAAGCGTTACAATATACTTTTTTTCACATATGAAAATCAAGATTACAACAGTCAAAATGAGTAGGCTACACCAAAGGGCCTCCTAGTGAGCGTGGGACTACAAACCATCTTAGTAAATAACAATTTTGTGTAATGGGCTTGGTTCCTAGTTAGACATTGGATCTTTCCATTAATGGTATCTGTGAGATCATGGGCAGCAGAGGCCTTCTCCATTTTAAAGTAGCCAATTCTCTTCTAAGACTTTTGTCTTGCTGAACTGAAACAATGCTAACCATAGTTAGTGTGTTTTGGATGGATATAAAGACGAAGTGGCAATGTACTGCAACCTGATTCACAGAAATGTAAATGAATGAATATACTGTTTTCCATGGTGATGAGTTTTTGGGCATATGACCTCTTTAATTGTTTGTGTAGGATGGAGGCAAATGTGAGCAGTGTTTTGGCATTATACCAATTCATTGAGGTTAGAATCAAGACATCGACCTCCGCTGGTTAGTAACGTCCATGCAGCCTAGTGACATCATCCGCACTGCAACCGCGAACCGAACATTGCCTGTCGCTTTCACTATCTGCGGGTAAACAGTGGTTGAGAGTCAAGTTTCGCCGGGACTGATCCACAGGTGTCTACATTTTAAAAAGGTGATCAAATATATTAAGCTTAACATTTAGCTCCTCTACGTTAATGTTGACCAAAATGGGGGCCTGTGAAAAGGCTATCCAAACATAGGAAACATCGATAAATTTAACATAGGTCTATTTGGTTTAATTTATTACATTAGCTAACTTAATTTGTTATTACAATAAAGACTATAGGGCTATTATCTTTAACTATGCTTCAATAAGTCGTTCGTTGTAGGCCAATACATGTTCTATAGCCGACAAACATTTATTAGGTTGTCATTAGATATTAATGCCATTAGATATTAATAATAATTCGATTAAATGTTAAACAAATGTAATGGCCTATTTTTTATTTCCAAATAGCCTAAATTCACCTAAGACACCTAAATGCCAGTCTAATAATACAAGACAAAAAGCCTGACTGCGCAGACAAATTAAGGTTACATTTGGCTTGATCCTTATTTTACAGATTTCGATAATTATCGGGATCACCCCGAAGTCTCATTAACGCCCTAATGAGGCGCGCGCCTCTCCGTGACATCCAGCCGCTCCATCTCGTTAAGGAAATCGCTCTTCAATGCTGATTATTTTATTTGGAACCATAATTATATTTCTTTCGGATAAATCACGCTCTAATCGAGTCCGCACAGAGGGCAGCGGCGCTAATTGAAGCATGAGATGCGGTGGTGGGCCGCGGGCGCTACCTGGGTTTGTGGCCGAAGGACGTAGCGAGGCTACGCACCTGATGGATGTAGCCCTGGTGCGCAACGCGCCTCTCTTTTTTCCACTCCTCCTCCCCAGAGCTCAAGCACAACAACTTATTACTTCTAATCCCCCGACTGTCACCAAATCACCTGCACGAAACAAGAATCTAATTTGTTAAACTGGCATTTCTGCAGATGGAAGATCGATTTTCTCTTTAGAATTCTCTAATTGAGTGAATACAGACGCCCGATGAATTAGATTCACTCGCAGACCTACGAAGAGGAGGAGAAAAAAAGAATCAACAAAAATCATCCTCCGTGTTATCTCTGCACGGTGGCCCGAGACGAGAATGCACGCGGGAGAGTGAAGGGCAGGCGGTGACGCCGGGCAAAAGGCAGCAGGCGGTGTAACTCCCAGTGCGCGAGCGAATGCCCCAGGCCCCTCGTGATGAGAGGTGCACTGGAAAACTCCAGCTCCATTCCTGCGTATAGAATTACATTTGTTTTTCTTGTGGTTTTATTAAAAGTCACTCCTCATCTCCAGAGTGCGTGAAAATGTCTACTTTCCACTCAGATGCGCTGCATTAACCTGCAGGGGTAAATTTGTTTGTTTGTCTATTTTTATATGCTGGATAAGATTGATGTGGGCTTGTTATGGGTATCTCATCCAGGAAGAGAAGCCTCTGCTTTGCTGCTGGTTGTTTACCCTAATTACAGCCTTTTCAATTCAGCGAAACGAGGACCTTCATCTGACACACTCATACACACGCAGTATTACATTTTGGGCTAGAATTTCGTTGGAAAAATGCATAGCCAAGGAGATAAACATAAATGTAGGCTAATAGGTAATATATATACATAATCCGAATGTTTCAGTATGGCATAATGAAGCCCTAATTAAGGCCTAGGCCTTAAAGTTCTGTAGAAATATATTAGGTAGTCATTGTTTTTGTAACTGATCTATGGCGCTTTCGAGTCTATAAGTTTAATATTTTGCCTCAAAGAGGTTGCAGTTTGTTTGCACCAACCTATTTTTTGTTTATGAACTCGTGATTGTATTCTGACATTAGGCCGATATTAGGCTATTGCCGATGTTAGGCGTATTTGAGATTAAATTGTAATTTTAAGTTATTAAGATGCTGATTTTATAATTATTATTATTAACTATTCGAAAGGACATGTCTACTTGCGGCATTCCACGGTTGTTAACATAGGCCTACTGAAAACTGAAAGGACCTTTTGTTGCACCCGGAAACGGTTAAATTTCTTCTCACTAATGAGTTTTGTTTTATTCCACGTTTCACAAATAAAGCTTGAAATCCCTGTGCTTAGTTCTGGAGCATGGTATTATCTGGAGCACAGATATTCAATCAAATAGGCATTGTACGAGGTAAACTAGGTGAATAAATTGTATTAGAGGGAACCAATGCGCTTTCTGTCTAGCTGTTGTCCTTCTCTTCTGCCTTTCTGCAACAATCTGAAACCTATTTATTAGGGAAAAATCACTTCATCCGCAAAGAAAAGTCCAACGGTGGTCCTTTTCAGCGCAGTACAAAAGACAATGTGCATCAAAGAGAAGTGAATTGAATAGGGATACCTTCTGCAGAAAGAGTGATTTTCATATATCTTAATGTGTGTTTTTGTAGTTGATCTGTCGTTGAAAATGCAGTTTTATTCCCGTGCCGATACGTCTGCCTCCTGGCGTTTTACAGGGTTAAATATGAGCTGGCGCGCGAAGAGGAGTCATTCACTTTTGTTTGTACAGCCATAAAAGCCGTGAGCTATGGAAAAGTCGTAAAATGAAGCGCGCAATCAATCAAACAGCGTATTGGTGCTGTTCTGACCAAGCGGCGAAGACCAAACAAAGTAATGATTTTAAATGATCGTTATGGTTTCAGTGCACAACCCAAGACAGCCTGAACTGACACCGATAAATTGATAGCAAATTATAAAATATTACTACAATAATACATTTAAATTTTGTATCTCATTAGTACCGAATAAGCTCTAACAAATCTTTTTTTATATAAAAATGGGTAAAGAACAACACAAACCCGAACATCTTGAATTACGCACTCATTCACTGCTCCGGCGCTTTAATCCAGTTCTTGACATTTCGGTCATGAAAACAAAAATGAACAGACAATTATTTCCAAATTCAATCCACACTCTCGTCCTTTTTCTCATTTTTAGGATGCAGGGTAGATAATAAAAATAAAACCTGCGGTTGCGTGGCGCCTTAGGTATTGCGGGTGACCCAGTTGTGTCCGAGATTCTCTTGCGCTCTGCGCGGGGTAGTGCCACCATTACCACTAGATAAAAGATGAGTCGAGTCAATTGAACCCGGGATGGGCTGGGAAAGAACCCTAAAGTGTCCCAAGTTTACGCTCGGACGCATCCTTTGTGTTGCTTCCAAAAGGCACCATTCACCCCACAAATAAATAGCTTTCCCAAAACCTTCCAACATCTGTGTGGAGCCTGTTGGATTATTTTGTCTCCCTTATATATTTTGTGAACTTGGTGTGTGACAAGAACGTATTGGGCTAATTGTTATTATGGCGGTTTATTTACAGACTACATTAGAGATCTGTTTATATCTGCTTTGTGTGACAAAAAAAGACCTACGCTTAATTTGGGCAAAATCAATACCATGAAACGCAATTGGCCAACACCAAAGTGTTTAAAGCATGATTATGTGTGTGTCTATTCTAGTACTGCGACAGTTTGTAATTCACGTCTTCTGGGGAGATCCGTTGTCTCCTCTATCAAAGGGAAACATTCCCAGATCATGTTCAGCCACAACTCAGTTTCCACTTTCCGCCGTATTATGCACTTAATTTGCTCACATATCATTTACAATAAGTCCCTCCCTGCGTGACAGTCCAGCCTAAACAGTAGTAAATCACCTCTAATTTATACTGATTTTACTCTAATAATCATAATAAAAAGCTTATAGATTTGGGACTAATTACATAAAAGACTAATGGTGTTGAAAATTACTCTGGTTAGAAATATATCGCTAATCTAAACTTTGTTGTTGGCTGACTGAGGAATCAGAGTCATTAGCAGAGGTTCACTTCGTCTCCAAAAGGCAGGACTGACTTAAATACGGTGGATAAAATAGGTCGAGAATGTCTGGGGAAAACGGCAATATCCATGGACATCCACAACTTAAAAAGAATCTTACACGGGCCGTGCTATTAAAACCGAAATCATTGATCCACTTCCAATGATATATGACATAAACTTGACCTTTACTTGGTTATGTGGTATAAAATGCATACACTGTTTCAGTAATCTAATTTGAGGCAGTTATTTGTGTAGAAAATATGTTGTTATTCACACGCCAAAAATTGAGTCTAATATGTTTAGAGGCTGTTAACTTGGGTAAATCGGTCATTGTTTCAACCTGGGGTTGGAATTAAACAAATAGCCTACTGCGCTGATCCAGTTTCTCAAATGGGTCGAAGCTTTCACAGATATTAGGTTACATCAAGTGATTTTATTGGATATAATTTGGAGTTGAAATCAAAGCCAATTACAGAAATGAGGAGAAATGAACTTGTGAATTTGGCTGGATTGGGGAATTGGAGTAGCTGCTGCTCTGAGGTCTCGAGGTGGCTGACATATCTGGAGCTTCAAATCTGATTGGCTCTCTTTTGAAGAAGCTCATGGGTTCATTCTGTTGTTAGGCGCCTCCCCGTTTCTCTAAAGGACATTATAATGCAAGGAACCTCCTTTTTAAACCACAAACCGAATTTGCTTTCATTTAGGCTATATATATATATTTTAAATAGGTTAAAGTCATAGAGATTTTTTTGAAATAGCATTTCGCCCTGGAGCGGTGCGCAATGCTATCGCACGCCGACCTCCTGGATGCTCGCCTCGGTGAGTTATCAACGCCAAACTCCGGTCTTCAACTCTACTGTAAGCTGGAGGCACTTCTAATCTAAATCGAGCAAAGAAAATTGACAATTTGTTTCTTATTTTATCTTAATGTCATTTAAGTGAGCTAATTCATTGGAAAAGTAATTATTATTATTATTATATTACTGCATAATTAGATTTAACAGTTTTCTAAGTTATTGATGTGATCAAATGGAATTAAGGAGTAGATTAAACGGTGTACGGTAGTTGTGTGCTTGTTTGAAGGACATTTAATCTTTGTTTTTATCTATAATCTAATGTCCATTTCGATGGTTTAAGCATGTTTTTAGAGAGCGTTTTGCAAAATAACTAATTGTTCACCCAACTCTGTATGCATGACAAACTATTCTTCCGTTTACCGAGTTTTCTAAACAATGTTTTTTAAATATATATTTTACTAATTTTTATTTTTTCCTATAACACAGGGTATGAAATTTTACAAATAGTTGTAACATTGTCTTTAAATTCTGACCGGGTGTTGTATCTATCCAGGGATGAAGGATGCCGCTGCAGAGCTGCTGGGTCACAGGGAGGCTCTTAAGTGCAGACTAGGCGGTGGAGTGGGACCTGACCCAGGCCACTCGGGCGAGCTAGCCCCGGGCCCAGACACCGTGGAGGGGGCCACCATGCTCCCAGGAGACGATATCAACAATGGTGGATCCAACCCATCCGGCGTGCAGGTTAACACTAAAGAGCAACAGGACAAGCAGCAGCAGAATAATTCCAGCCAATCCGGAGGAAATCAGAGTCAAAGTCAGAAACAAAAACGGCATCGGACCCGGTTCACCCCGGCCCAACTTAACGAACTGGAGCGCAGCTTCGCGAAAACACATTACCCAGATATCTTCATGAGGGAGGAACTGGCCCTACGGATCGGCCTAACGGAATCTCGCGTTCAGGTAACGGAATCTCGCGTGCAGGTTTGTTTGTGATATGAATAAGGAAATGTGTGTCTCAAATGATTTTGAAACAAGCATAATGACACTGTAAAAGTAATTTACTAATAGGTCTACTGCATAAATGTAGGTGATGTTGTGTGTAGATTGCCCTCTTAAACCAACAAAATGATGTAAAATTAAGTCGATATGTTTTATCATCTCACTTCAGGTTCACTAGTAGGGTCGTATTTGATCAAGTACTCATTAATTTGCTGCCTTAACTTTCATTATAGTAAAAAAACATAATTCACAGCTGTTCTCACAATATAGCCTAATATAGCCTAATAGCCTTAATCTAAAGAATATAACATGGATTAAAAAAAAAACATACACATGGGTAAAAAGAATGAACTCATGCTATCTAAAACAGTAAATATTAAGCTATACCTTGAACACATTTATAGGCTATACCTTGAAGTTTAATCGCACAGTGATATAAAATAGAAATAGCGTAGCAAGGCTTCTTGTGCCTCAAGGACATTTTTAGCTTCTATTGTCCAAAATAAGAAGAGAATAGGCCTACAGCTGAAACTCAGATGTATTTTGTGAGGTGTTTTTTGTTGTTAACCGCAGGAGTAAAAAAAAATCTAAAAACAGGCTACGCGTTTGGCGCACGAGGTGTCCAATAGATAGCGCTGAAAGAAACGCGCTAGAGCCTACTACAGCAAACCGTACGCATATATTTGAATCATTCAAGACAGAGCTAACACAAAGCACACACACAAACATATGTGTGTTGTTATATACGTTATATTTATTTTACGTATGTACCTTATTTAATATAAATACAACCAAGAATTAAAACTTGGTAAACATTTCAGGAGCAGAGTAAGACAAAAATTGTAAGTGATGAAAAGAGCTTTTACAAAGCCTAATTACAACGTTGCATTAATACACTGACGTGCATTTTTAAAATATCTGGCAGCGATTGGAAATATAGTAACATTTAAATTCAAATTAAATTGCATTAATATCAATCATTAAAATAAGAATTGCTTGTTGGCTATGTGGCTGTGTATGTGACGAATGTGACATACTTTCCCTTCTCAATGTATCAATAGATAAACTCTTTTTTACATACGTATTTGACAGATTTATTAACTACAGTAAAACAAATAACATACTGCTATGGAACAACCCACACATACAACTTCAAAGCCAGCCAAATAAAATTATACAATAGGTATTTTATTAGGCAATGACTTCGGTCGTAAAAATCTAGTGACGTTATCCTACTGGAGTGGCCCTCTATTTGTGCGTTCTCATTACAATGAAATTATGATTTAATCGGTATTATACACTCACAATTAAACTTTCTTTTACAGCATAATTACTTTTACTTTAATATTAATGTTAGATAAAGCGATTTCAGAAAACATGTCCGATTTTATTGTTTATTTATTTTGCAGTTGTATTAATTTGCCTAAAAGCGCACGAGATTAATAAAAAAAATACTCGACATTGTATTTGTGTTTCGATCTTATCCAACGCGTCGTCGTTCCACGTAGCCCTTCCTAAAATGACAAAAGTCATTAGATCAAACAATTTCAGATTTTTATTGCGATTGGTGCTTATTCACCAGCATTGTCAAACAATGATCGCAGTAATCAGCAGAATTGCACCTATCTGTTTGTTTTCAATATTGTATTTATCTAAAATAACAATAATCGATGTGACAAAATGAATACTTTATATATCACGAAGGATAAGCCAACTGATTTAAGTATAGGTTGTTTCGAATGACTAGAATGTGCTGCTCGCGTTGTTCTTTTTGTGAAATGGGCCTGTCAGAGTTCTACGTCTTAATGGTGGACGCCCTGAAAGTGTAGGCTACTCTGTCTTTTTAACGGAATGAGAAATTGCATTTTCTTTCCTTTGAAGTGTAATGCATTTGAGGTCGGATTTCACGGCTGGCTGCTCTGCGGTAGAAACTGAGATTGGGCCTCTTAATACGACGGCCCAGTTTCTCAACCAAATCTTCGCATTAATCATCGTCGCTAGCCGAGTTCGGCCTACTGTGTATATATATATATATATATATATATA